>VBVR01004719.1:0-13778 GCA_011638315.1 Tetramorium parvispinum | reverse complement strand
ATATATATATATATATATATATATATATATGGAGTTGTGTATGTATGTATATTTATTCACCGAATTGTGTGGATAAATATATTTGTGGACTTAAATTTTGACTCGAACGGAGAAATCCGCTTGTGCTTCCTACTTAACGATTATTCCCATGGAATCTAATTAACACGGTCCACTGTTGAACTTCATATTCTATTGATTAAAAGATTCACGTCGCATCATGATTAAACGGAATCTGTAGATTAGTATCGATTTTTAGGCGTAAAACAAAGAGATGCTGGGAATAAAAAATAAATGCAGAGGGTATAAATATAAAATACTAATATTTTAGCGTATATACACATGTACACGTATCATTCACAATTACATTTTAATATAAATCTGCAACAAGCATGTTTACGTACATATGTATATATATATATATATATATGTATCAAATGTTGCAGAGTTATATATATGTATATATGTAATCATACAGCTACATCGCATAGCTATTACAAAGCTAATAGATTCAGAAAATGCAAAATGATACTTTTCGCACATTTTGTACTCAATGTTGGTCAAGATGAGCGTATACTCGTCGAGTTTTCTCACGTTTCTTTTTATTAACGTGTTTATTTATCATTTTCCATGGTTTCTTGATTCTATCGGAATGACCGTCGATCGAATCTGTCAAACTAACCGTTGATCCCGCGTGCCTGAAAAATTAATTGTACCAATCAAGTGAATTTTATATATGAAAATATGACATTCTAATAGTACGTATAATGTACATATATTTCAATCATGTATGATAGAATCATTCGATTATTAAATTTCAAACACATTTTAATAGATCTGATTATTGTCGCCACAACATTATATATGAGCGACTGTTTAAATAAAGCCAACACATTTTGACATTACGTTGTAGAATATTGCAGCATAGGTCCACGGATCTTTTTGACGTGTACATCCTGGAAAAACTTCCGGTCCACGTCATTGGTCGTTACCCGACAGCCTTCGTTTACGCGAATTGTTCGCTGTGGTATGTGCCTGTTCGCGGATATGTTGCGACGTCGCGGCGGAAACGTGTGAAAGCGCTCTTGCTCGAACGTTGGCGGTGCAACGCAGTATAACAATCTGCCGTTAACGAAATCCTTTAAAATGTATCTAGCTGAACGTGGATTATCCGGTTGACCATTCTGCGTCATGAAACCTCTATTATCTACAAAGAGATACGATATCGATTTATAGAAATGTACATTATGAAATTATTATAAATGTGAACGTAAAAATAATTTATATATACATGTGAGATATAAATATATAATTGGAACATAATTCTTAAATTTTAATTTCAGCACATTTGGACATTTCATAAATATAAAGCAATTACGTACAACCATACGCATTCAAAAGCTCCTCTGCGGTCGGTGCACGATTCGAGTCTTCTTCCTTGGGTGGCGTAGGTAACATACAACCATATAGATCCTCTATAATGTGCCTGGGTATCAACGTAGCCAGTAACGTAATTGCCGGTACATGGTCACGCATCTGATCAATCGGCAGGATGCCATACAAGATCATCTCCGCTTTTGTACAAACGAAGCTTGGCATCACCAATCCTGGGCAGTCACATAACAGTAAATCCTCGTCCAAGTACAACGTTTGAAAATGCTTAGTTTTGCCTGGCGTGGCAGATACAGAAACTTTCTTGTTCATGAGCAAAGCGTTAATAGTGGAACTCTTTCCAACATTCGGATATCCCACCAAACCGATTGTCGTAACTCCATCTGTGTAGGTTTTTCTTTCACTATAAATCGTTTTAAATAATTGCACGAGATCGTTCCTATTTAATAATTTCGACGAATTAACTATTTTCTTTGTTTTGTCTTCTAAGTCTGTATCGGAAATTTTTAAATTGTCCATCGTGCATTGAGCTTCCGCTTGTTTATCATTATCAATTTCTATATTAGGTATAATACATGTATCATTGTCAACAACACCCTCTTCCGCGCTTTCGTATTCCGATTCCGAGGCAAATTCCGAATTCCACTCATCAGTATTACATTCATCCTTCTTATCCAAATGATCGTCACTTTCATCTATCGATTTTTCTTCAGCCTCGTCCTCTTCTGGTATCTGCTCTTTCTCTGCTGCTAACGTAGCAGAGAAGAAAGCCACCCTCACGTTTATGTCTGTAAAATACTTTGCCCACGCCTCTCTTTGCTCGTCCGTCAAGAAGTCTGCTTTATTAAGAAGAATCATATTTAATTTGTCGGGATTTACCTCCTGAACATAACGCTCCAAGTCCTCGCAGCGGAAGAGCAACGGACTGCGCGCGTCCACAATCTGTACGATCACGTCGCTGCGCTCTATCACTCTCCACAGTTGCCGCCAGAATTCCAAGTTCTTCTCGTAGGGCGTCAATATCAGTCCCTCGACTTCTTGCAACGTGGCCAAGTGGCGTCTCCACTCCAAGAACGCCTCCTTCTCCAGAGTGTGTAACTCCTCAGCGTTTATGGAACTGTCCCATTTGGGCCTTCTAGGTATCTTAACAAGGTCCCTGTTTTTCTCTTGTGTGTCCAATATTTTCTCCTTTTCTTTCTTTGACAGCAAGCCGCTACTATTGGGATTCACAAATTTGATATTCAATTTCTCCGCATTGAACTCCGTCCCCGCGAGTTCGGCGGTCGACAGGAACTCTTGAAACGAGCTCTCCTCTGTAATCGACTGCAAGTTAAGTCGACTCCAATCGTAACCATCATTGATCTCTGTAGTGTGAAGCTACACAGGAAAAAGAGAGAAAAAGAAAAATTGTTATGTCGTAAATAATAACTACCAATGATCTGTTAACAAATATATAATAATTTATATGGAAGCTCATAAAGTCTCTGATGAGCATCACAAATTTATCATAATAATTAGAAATGCATAAAAAGACAGGACGCTTGTTTACATTACATAATTTATGAGACACGACTGGAATATTAATTTCAACTCATCTTAGCTTGCCAAAGAAGACACACTCCAATAAGGAGGTTAAAACAAATTCAACATTTTACCATGGATGGCTCATTGCTGTTCCTTCTGATTTTCCTAGATCCAAATCGATCCCTGATTAAAGATTTTCCTAAATTACCACCTCCTCCCTTGCCCCCTTTGCCTCCTTTACCCATGGTCTCTATTAAATAATATTTTTCTCCTGCAGCATGCGGACTTAGCAGTTTGAATAATTTGGAGGTTGGAAAACCTAACCTCTCACGAGGAAGCGGTAGATTCCCAAACACAGAACATTTCGCTTTCCAGCAAGAAGTCTTTTTTGCAATATTGCTGCAATATTGCTAGAATATTCTGTGTTGACTAATAGGCGCTACTTGGAAAAGAATCTCAACGTTTATTATTAAAAAATGAAAGCCATTTATTAATAATGAATAAATAACGCAAAATATGTATATTCCTTGAAACAAATCGACGGATATATCATGTTACAGTTCACCATGCTTCCAACGTGGAACATTAATTCAGAAATCGAAACGAATTCGAATACGAATTCCGATGAAATTGATACACGAGAAAATGTTCCTTAATTTTTTCTTTTTTATGTGCAACTATAAAAACACGAGAGGCTATTTATAATATGAAACATCGAACTCGTGGAATCATCGTCATCACATCAGTTTCGGTCTCTGACGCGGTCTCCACTCTCCTCCAGGATTTCATCATGATACGATATTCGCTCGATCATTACATCTGCGTATAATACAAGATCAAAGAAAATCGATATAAATTCAATCAGGATAACTGTGACATTAAAACAACTTTCAACGATAAATCCAATAATTCTTACATAATTGTAAAAGATTATATCATTATATATGTATACTCAACAGATTATCATGTATAAAAGTACTCAGAGAATTATTGCAACTCAGTTGACACAGAGCATCAGTTACATTATATATTATATTATAAATTTGGCACTCAATATAAATGTAATGTAACAATATGTGTTATATCACATTTACATTGTTGAGTGCGAAATTATAACACAAATTACTTTCCATTTACACCAAAACTCAGATAACTCTCACCTGTGACATTCATGACTTATTCAAAGTGACAAAGTTATCATTAACAGTACAGGTTTAAAACCTCTTTTAAAGCGAGTTAACAAGACTCACTAAAGCACACAGTCTCGAGCTTGTGTAGATTAGATAGGTAAAAACTCAGTTGAATCTCATTTGTGAGAATAAAAAGGAATATTCAACAGATGCATTTAACTGAGTTGTGACGTCACAAGTGAGAATTATCTGAGTATAAATTGGTATAAATGGAAAGCAACTATAGATGTAATGCCACCGATGCTCCATGTCGATCGGGAAGCTTTTAAATATTAGTGTGAAACAAATCCGCAATTTCTAAGCCTTATCAATGGACAACTTTCTAATCAAAGTTACAAGTATGAAAACGCAATTTATTCGCAACACCCTTGCCTTAAATTCGATAATACTACCTAAAAAAAAAGACTTTTCAAATCCCTAAATCCTAAATTTTCTCCTTCATGTCACGCTTATCCCAGTTGAGTTCGCTCGTTTTATTTTCGTATGGTACATGCGAAAATAGGGTAGAAACGAAGGATGCTTCAAGTTATTCCGTTTTATTAATAATAGATAGACTGTTCCGGCACACTCTCTTTCTCTCACACCGTTCGGACGACAAACAGCGGGACACAAAGTCAATCATATACATTCGTGCTTTCAATCTCCTCCAGGATTACGCCGTCATCCGCGACGCGCGCTGGATTAACGCGCATACGTCGAGCTCCGCAGCGAGAGCTCGGAAACAAGAAATCTCCTCGCAAGGCAGCTTGTGAACAGTTTCTATCGGAATAATATTCACGCGCGTGTCGTCGCACCCTAACGCATTATATTACAATTTCGTTTATTTCGGAAAAAACAAACTGTTCATGCCGTGGCAAACTGCACCGCACAAATCAATTGAATTCAGAATAAATCCAAGTCTGAATTAGCGATTCATTTTCTCTTTCTTTCTCTCTTTTCTTTTTTCTTCTTTAAAAAAGAAAGTTTAATTAATCACCCTCTGTACAATCGACCTACGTTGATCTAGCGTAGAGCTCCCGACCGTTAGCTCGTTATAGGCGAATCGTGAAAAAAAAGAAAAAAATATTTTTTTTTTCACGTATGTATATGATATATGGATATATATCATATGAATACACAAGGTATTTTCACACACTTGATAAGAGAGTTCGTGAACGTCACTCGAGGACGCGAATTATCTTATATACTGATCCAAAGTTTTTCACCGAACAGTTCATGCAAGACCGCTTATATCGCGGTATAAGAACGTCGTCGATAATCGTTCTGCCTGGTATATTGTTCCAGGAAATCTCTTCAATAATCTCTTCCCCTACCACTTCTCGATTGATCGTTGTCTCGTCCTCTGCCGCGATTACTGTAGCCGCTCCTGCCCATGTTGTCGCCGCCGCCGCCGCGGCTCATGCCGCGATTTGGTCCGTTTTTGCCATAGTTGCCGAAGTTGGAGTTGAAACTGTTGAGCTGGCCCTGCGGATTCTGGCCGCGGAAATTGGGCCCGAAGCCTGGTCGGTCAAAGTTCATCGGGGCGACGTTCGGCCCGCGAAAGCTGGCCGGACCCTGGAAACTGTTGCCGAACGGCGGCGGGCCCTGATTCGGCCCGAACGGCAGCATCGGGTTCGGTCTGAAGTGATTCGGGCCGAAATTGCCGTTCGGCGGCGGCCGGAAGTTGGGACCGAAGCCACCGGGCGGTGGCCCGTTCGGCCCGAAGCCCGGATGCATGCTCGGATGGTGCGGCATCATATGTGGCGGCATCGGCCCATCCATCCCAGGCATCCCCGGATGCGGTTTACCCGGCATGCCCGGGTGCTGCGACATATTGGGATGCGGCACCAGGCTCGGTATCGGCGGCGGCATGTTGGGATTGATGTTCTGCATGTTGTGATGATTCGGCAGATGGGGTATGCCGACCATATGGCCGTGTATGCTGTTGCCCATCCCGCCCGGGCCCATCGCCATACCGTTGTCGCGCTTGTCGAAGCTGTTGCCGGCGAACGTGCCGTCGAGTTTGCCGCGCGAGCTGCCATCGGCTTTCTCGTCGTCCCAGCGGCCGCCGGCGTCGTGCTCCCGCTCGTCGTAATCATCGTCATCGTCCAGCGACTTGGACGACAGGAAACTACCGATATTGCGGAAATCCTTGTCCGCGAAACTGTTGCGCAGGTCGTACTCGTTGCGCGAGCCGGGTCTTCCGGGACCGGATATGTTGAACCTGAGATCTTCGTCGGCGCGACTGCCGCCTCTCGTTGGATCACCGTGAAGGCCGCTCCTCCTGTGATCCTCGTCGCCGTGGAAGGAATTGCTCTCCGCGCCGAGAAGATTCGATTTGCCGAATCTCAGATCGGTGTCACTGGACTGCGAGTCCTCCGTAATTACACCACCGAAGACCGGCTGGTGCATCTTGGATATGCGGTCGCTGGCCCCGCCATCACTCCAGCCGATCAACTGATCGAACTTGCGCTTGCCGCCGCGATTCAGCGATTTCAACAGCTCCGGGTTCTGAGCGAATTTCGAGCTGGGCAACGGTGGCGGTAAATCTATGTCGGGTACTTTAGAATAATCGATCTCGCCGTCATCCTGCAGATACTCCTCGGCCTCGTCTATGTTGTCCGGTGGACCTACCACGTCCCGTAATTCTTCTATTTCGCCAGAGAATACTAATTTGTTTATGGCATCAGTCCCTTTGCTGATTGCTTCCGCCAATTTAGAGCCAGCTAAAACATATGATTGAGTTTAATAATTATGTATTTTTTAAATTATATTAAGATTAATATGTATATTTCACTAAAATGTGCTCTGCTTACATTCCACGGGAATCATTTTCCCATATAATATAATGGCGTTGGGCGTAACTTCGTTTAGTGGCACGGCACCCGGCGTTGTCTCTATCAATTGATTAACGAACGCATTAAGTGCTTCAACCTGCTCAATATCCTCGGCCTCCATTTCGTTCCACTGCGCTTGGAAATTTCGCGGTATCGGTTTACTGTACGGAACTTTCTTGTTGGCGAACTTCTTGCCCTCGTCCACCGCGTGATCTAGGTCCAGACCCGGAATTCCGCCGTTTTTGTCCTCGGATTCACAATCTGCGTTGATTCTGTCCTCCGGTCCCATACCAGGTATCACCGCCGCTTCGTCAGCTAAGGAAAATGAGAGAACATTTTAGAGTAAAGAATATTTATATTATATTTTATATAGTATATATCGTTAAAATAATTTTGTGAAATATTCAGTACCGATTTCGTGATCGTCGATACCAGCCGAACCTGCCGGTAATGTATTGAGATTATACTTGTCTCTCATCAAATCTCCCGGTCTGTTACGTGTCCAAAACTTGGACGTGTGATCGTTACTGCCAGAACACAAAATATGTCCCAGTGGATGCCAAGCTAGTGTCCAAACTATGCTATCGTGAGCCTGTTCTATCGCTCCCACTTCCTTGTCCGCTCTGAAATTCAAGATGAAATTCAAGAAGAAAGATAATTAGCTGCATTAATTCAATATTAAGAAAAAAATAATCAGCAATAATAAAAAATATGGATAGAATCAGGTGTGAATCACAGGTATAAAAAACAATGATATGTACCCAACGTGCCAGAAGAGTATGGCTCCGTCACTACCGCCACTACAGAAAAGACCTTCGTGGCTTGGGTGCCACGCGACGCTGGACGCCTCTTTTTTATGGCCACGAAAAGTCTGAACTTCTTGACTAAGATTCCTGAGGTCGAAGAGTTTCAAGAGGTGATCTCTCGAGGCAGTCACCAACCAGTTACCGTTCTCATTCCATTTGACATCCATCACGGTCGACTTGTGTGCATGCAGAGTCGCCAGAGACTGCCCAGTCTTCGGATCCCAAAGTTTTACTGGTTGCTGATTGTCTTTACTGCCAGAAATGACTAGACTCTTTTGTGGATGCCAATGCACGCACTTGACATCCGCACCATGACCTGTAAAAGGAATACTATGAGAAATGCAATACTAAAATCCTATACGTACACACATTTACTTATATAAAGTATAAAAATATATAATAAAGATAGTAAAATACATACATACATATATATATATATATATAATAAATATATAATTTATAAAAATAAGTGTGTTAAAACCAAGCTATTTAAATAATAGAATAAACAAAGAAAATGATAAATTTCAGTAATGTAACATTAATAAATGAAATCAAAGATTTATATACCCCTGAGAATTCGTTCTTCATGACAGCGGAGAAAGTCCCAAATTCTGACGGTCCCATCATCACTGCAGGTTGCCAATTTGTGATCCGTTGGGCTGAAACTACCCGCCCAAAAAAAAACAAGTTATATTTGAACACTGCGTCATCGTATATAATAAAAAATTGCATTAATATTTGCCGATATAGTGAGAAATCATAAATGAGCAAGAATATTTTATTAAATGATAAACGGGATACTGAAAAAAAGTATTACCGTTTATAGTGCAACACTGTGACTGTATTGAAAATTCATATAAACAGTTTAAGAAGCCAGAGATGAAATAATAGTTTAATATCTTGAAATGGCTAAGAAAATGAATACAGTTGTTGTATTTATGAATTTTTATTGAAATTCATTTTACAGAAAATTAAAAATTATTTTGTTATAGCAAAGCGAAAAAAGATCTAATAAGAAAGAGTAGTAAAGTAATTATCATAAATTGTGAAGAAATGATATAAAAAACATGATACATCTTACGGACATTGTTACTCGGTATAACTCGCTAGTTTTTAGTATGATTATCAAATATTCAATTGCCTACATTTATTACTGATTCCTTTTTTATTTTTATTATAACTACTGCATGCAATGATATATATGTATGTATGAAAAAAAAAACGAAATAGAAAATGCGTTCAAATCACTAAATTATCAACATTCTTTGTAGATTTTTAAAATTAAATTACAACTATAGATTTGAAAACTTTTCCAATATGCTCTAACTGCATCGATTTATTTATTAATTTGTATAATATAATGCAATCACGATAAGAAATCTATGTAGATGTAAATTATAATTAAATGTATATCGAGTTGTCATTTTATGATAGTTTGTAGCTTCCTTTTATTGATGATTCTCCTTGCATTTATGATTGATATTGAAAGTAATGTACGCGTGGAGAGGCAGGAAAAAAATACTAGCAAACGTATACACAGAGAATACATACGAAATATTCCCATAAGTAAAATATATTCCCAAATTTTAACTTAAAACAGAACAGATGTAATAGAAAGCATGTAGCTAAATCTTATGAATACGCCATTGTGAGGAATAGATAGAGATCAGTAATAAAAAAGGAACTTTTATATGTATAAATATATATGATAAATAAACAAAAAACCATCCGCGACAGTCATATCTGGCACTCAAGTAAAAACCCATTATTTGTTGGTCAGTGAAATAGTTTCATCTTGGTAAAACTAAGATTGATTTTTGATGCCACATGACCACCGAGTGATGTATTAAGAGCAATTTTTTTTCAAAATTTAACATTTATTGCACAAAAAATGTCCGAAGTGTACATGAATTATGTCTTATATTTGTCCGTTACGCTTTCTCTCACTCTCACTCTTTTTCTCCCTCTCTCTCTCTCTCTTTCTCGCTCACTCTCTCGCTTTCTTTCGTCTGCGAAAGGGCATAAGTGACACATAAAACTAAAGATAAAATATTTTATTTTCATAGCCATGCAATAATAATATCTTTATTTAACTTTATTGAAACTTAAATGATATAAAGAAGGACACAGGATATTTTGTCTTTTATTTATCATTATATGGGAATATATATATAGATATATATATCTCTTATATATATATCTTTCTCTCGACTAGGTATTGCCATATGTATATATATATATTTTTTTCTTTTATTTATCTAAAGCATACATCTTTGCCGAATAAATAATCTAGCCACATAAACAGCTTAAAACGAGAGCCATAAGGACCTAAGAGCATTATAATAACTTAATTAAAATTTGTGCCACTCTGACGTATGATGAACGCAATATCGAAATGTTAGTTAATCGAGAGTTAGGTCCCCAGGACTCTATAAATACAAATCATAAATTATATCGATACGCGCATATAATGTACGCAAAAAATTTACACTGTCCTTGGGTATTGATTTCTAAATCGCGATAAAAAAATACGATAAAAATATTTATTAGTATTGCAAATGAAGTTTACTTTTAGATTTATTACTTTGAAGATATAATGTGTAATATGTACAATATATCGAAAATATTCGATACAACTGGAAACTATTCCATTCCTTGAAAAATCTTCAAATTCGGCAAAAGATATCGAAACTTTCTTACATGAATTTGATTTGGAAGCATTTAACAATTAACGTTTTTCACGAACATGGTTCATTCCATGATTCACGACGAGCGTTATATTTTATTGTATTTATTCAATTCGAATATGTTATATCGAGACTTGTTAAAAATCACCTGTGTACCCATACAAGAATCATTATTGCTCTGCCAGAAACGGCACAAAACCAGAAAAGGAAGAGAAGAAGAGTCACGTCCGATATCCTAACTACGGCAAGGATGGACCGATCATCGGCAACAGTGACGCAAGAGACGTAAGGACTAGTGTGGTGGATGATATACCTGAGTCCTCTAATCGCTTCTTTGTGCGCTTGAAACATCTTGACATTGTTCATGTTGCTCTGCCAATATTTCACGTAGCCCGCGTGGTCCCCTGTTACCATCCAGCTTTCATTATGTGACCATACCATTGTCCTGACCGGGCTGTCGTGTGCCTAAACAGAAAAATTAATTTCTCTCGTCAAAGCTTTTTCCAAAAGTCATATAAGTTTTACAGTACATAATAATAATAAAAATAAGAAACTATATAATTATCCTTTACAGCTAAATATCTACATTTTGTAGGAAATTCAGAACTACAAATTCACGATCGTACTGTTTTATTTTCCGAAGTATCTCAACATAATAAAATAAAATTAAAAAATTGTTAAATATAGGGGAAACGATACAGTAATTGACAGCATAAAATGATTCATTCACACTGTTATATTTGTAACCATAATAGATGAACTATGCATCGCGCGATTAATTGTAAGAGACTGAGAAAGAGAGTTCTTCAAGTACTTTACGATTCATTGTGCAACGAGTAATTTGTCTTCTATGGGTACAAATATGTCTTATAAGTGTCAATCACTGTACCCCTGTCAATTACTGTACTGTTTACTCTACTACATTAAAAGAAAGTTATTGTCTTTCAATTGTTTTCAAGCAAGATCCAATGTAAATTAATTCTAGACTATACATATAACATAAAATATACCTGCAGAATAGTTTCAAAATTGAAAGTAAGGCCATTCCACAATGTAAATTCTCCACTCGAAGCGCCAGTAACGAGACGTCTGCCCTCTGGTGTCCAAGCCATACAAAAAATCGGACAACGCATTTTATTCGTGGCCGTTTTTACGAACCTCGTGGTAACTGCATTTATTGGATTGTCAATATAACTTGGTGGAGGAAGTAAATCGGGATAATATATTACATCTGGCTGAAGCGCGCGACGATCCCTATAGTCCCGCTGCCACACTCGATTCTATAAAAAAAATTCAGAAATTTAGAAATGATCTCGAAAAATGCTATTTTAATAATTCTATAATGAGATCTATACTTACTTCTAAGCTCTTAATGATGGCGGAATTGTAATCGACAGTCTTTCGCATGACGGACTTCCTGAGTCTCTTCCCATCAAATTCATCTTGCAGAGTATCTTGTCCCCCAGCGACAATTTTTGGTGCGTGATAAGGTCTAAATGGTTTAAAGAACCCGCGATTGCCTTCTCTGTGGTTTGCATATCGATGCTGATAGCTTCCTGACGTATTTATTGTCGTTAAATTCGGTGGCGGCGCTGACAAATTCGGAGTCGTGGGCGGTGGCACGGACATGTTGGGCAAGCTTACGGCCGGCGGCGGATTCGCAAATTGAGTATTCGCAGACATTATGAGAGGATATAAATACAGGCAATTTCAATTAAGCGTTGTCCAGTTTAAATGGACAACAGGAGTCAGAGAAGTTTTAGAACGGTAACAACCCTGTGATCAGTTGATAGATCCATTCTGGTAAAGGATCCTGTAAAAGTATAAAAAAATATATTAATATATAAAATAAACGGTAATAATAAAATATTCCAAGGCAACATGCTAATTCAAATAAGAAATTACATCCGCAACAATTCTGCTTGTAGATTTAATTATTTTACACCATTTAAAAATTATTCTTTTAAAATTATTCTTTTAAATGCAAAGAATCAAACTATTAATTAACAGTTCAAACCATTTAAATTTTTCAGCAATAAATTCTGTTAAGTTGAGTATGTAGATGAAATAATTAAGTTAAATTAAAAATTAAATTAGACATAACATTAAACAATATTAACATAATTATACTTATATTGTATTTTTTATTAATTTACTTTTGTTTACTTAAATCGCTCCTAGTTGTCGTTTATAGTATATAATTTCTTTTGAAAGAGAAATTTACATCGAGATCCTTTAAGTCATGCATTGATTCAAATAAAAAAATTAAATTAAAAATAACATTAACCAATATTAACACAATTAACACAATTATATTGTACTATTCATTAATTTACTTTTCTTTACATAAACTGCTCCAAATTGTCGTTTACAGTATGTAACTTCTACTTTCAAAAGAGAAATTTACATTAGCATTCTTGATGCATGCAATTAAAAAAGTTAGATGCCTCTATTGATCGGAAAAATGGAATTCACTTTTTCGAATCGTAATTACAAATCAAATAACCGATTAACGAATCTAGCGAGAAAAAAATGATATGTACACGTCACGTTGCTCCAAGTGGCACACAGGATAGGTGTAAAGATGCAGGAGACGACGAAACGTGGGATTCCAGATATTCTCAATTCATTATCGATCGGATGGAGCTGACAGCCGGGATTGTCGCGTCGAGTCGCGACGAACGTTCGAAATGCAAAGTCCCGTTCTTTTCGTAGACAATAACGTGCAGAACGTGAAGAACGTACACACAACCACCAGCTCGGCTGCCACGCTTTCGCGGATCCTCGTACCTCGTGCCTCGCGTGTATTCTCGGGCTGCGTTTGCGGACAGACGCGGTCGATTCTAGACTAGAGAGAGAGAGCTCCCGATGAAAAGTGTGAAAACTGAAGCCAAGCCGGTCGCTTTAACGTCGAGCGCGCGGTGTAACAGATGAACTGCGAGAATATCGTGCACTCGCCGCGGACGCCATTATTCTCTCTCTCTCTTGGGCGATGACATCCGCTTCAGCCGTAGGCCACCACTTCCGCCGGGTATAATTTCCGTTTTTATGACTAGTGGCGCTTGCACACGGGAACGTACAGACGTAGAGTCCTATAATCAGAGAAGCGACATTAGCGAACTCCTTTTGATTGGTCAACTGAGACACGTGGTTTAGCCACCATTTTGTGTACCAATGTTAGGCTCCGTACACAACAAAATGTATATTTTCAATTTGTTAAGGGTCGACAGGAGAGACGGTGGCTACCTCTGTCGGGCGGTCGTGAACAATGGATTCGTACTTTTCATATTACGGCCAAAATACAGAGCTGACGTTAATAAAACTATGATATTCGTAATCAGGAGGATTGTCCGCAAGGGCGTACAG
>VBVR01004718.1:0-13761 GCA_011638315.1 Tetramorium parvispinum | reverse complement strand
GGTGGGTGGGCGGTAGGTGGGTGCCCCATTGTCGGGGTATCATCGGCCACCCTCCCCGCGGGAAACGAGAGAGTATAGTGGAGGAAGCTCGTTTGTTTCATCAGCGTTGACGTAGCTCGCCTTCCCTTCCGTGGCGGGATTTATATTCATCGCACACACTCTCTCTCGCCAAGCGCACACTCGGTACGCGGCACAATAAAAATTCCGACGCAAACTCGTCAACGGTGAATGACGAGAGGCGACGGTCGGTTGGAGGTGGTTTTATCAGCCGACGGGGGATGGACGTTAGCGTGCTTGATTTAAACAAATTTATCCCCGCGACTTTTGGACGCGACCAACTTAAAACTTTCGACTGTTCTGAAAGCGTCGACTACTCTCGCGACGTTTTGGATGCCGACGGATTCAACGGAGAGACGAAATCCGTACGAAATCATTAATGTCACGCGCGCCGAGGGACAATAATTCATTGTTGATTGATTGGATAATGGTTAATGATTATTGGACAATCGTTGGAAGGATTTGTCAGCAGAGGTTTCTCTAATTTTATATGCTATTCGAAATTTGCATTACACATTGTATGTCGGCACCATATGGTAACATGGTAAACTCAGAATTAATAGTTTGTTTCCTGACAGAATCGTACAGCATTATTTCGTTACGCGTGAAATTATCCATCGTAGTTTGAGAAACAGCGAAAGCTATTTATAATGCTGCGAAGGTTACTCATCTCATCTTTTCGCAATACATCATACGTTTTTACGATCTTAATTATTTTCTTATGGGTTTGCTTATGGCTTCGGGTTCTTCTTTTAAATAATTCCAAGAGATAAAGTTACTGTGTATGTGTCAAAATACATTATATAATGTTCTGAAAGAAATTATTACTGTTAACTATGAATTTTTTTTTCTTAATTTCATACTTCTGACTTCGCTCATCATATTTCTCTAGAATGATTATTGTCCATGTTTTCATCTTCAATATTCTCTTTACTCATTAAAGAATATAGTTATCTGATTTTTTCTGCGTAAACGATGATTTTTATACTTTAATTAAAAGTCATTGTTATTCATTTTGTATTGCATATTATTAATTGTTTTATAATTTATAGGGGAAAGTGGTCTAAATCGGCCACCATTTCAGTTTTTTGGCCATAATTCAACTTAATGAATACTTAGTGCTAAAATACATAAACCCTTTGAAAATCTAGACACTATGCAACTTTTTGCCCAAGACACCATGGATCCTTTCTTATCCGTATCCAGTTATGGTCAAAAAACTGAAAATGCATTTTGTGGTTCTAAATCGGCCATCTCCATGGTCATGATAATTATTAAAAAAAGGAAAATATATTATGTAATATCTAATTGATAGCAATTTAAAACAAGGATAAGTAACTATCATATAAAATTATTTCCAACAAGTTTTAATAAATTTTAATGTATAAATCATAGATTCTTTATGCTATATGGATTGAAAACTTTTAAATGAAAGGTAGATATGGATTCTCGATCAGTAACAAAAACTACTGTGACAGGAGCTTCATTTTTTCGACGCTAGGTCACCCCAGGTGACTATTCTTGAGATAAATTGTTATGTTTCCGCAGGGATGACTGATCTGCACAGTCATTTGGGTTTAGCAAACCCACGAACACGAGCTCAATACATTGCAGACAATCACGTGACAATCAAATGTGTATATACACACATTTACATATACACACATACACACGATTTTATTAATAATGCAATAATAAATTTGAGAAAATATGAAAGCAAGATACAAGAAATTTAATTTGAGAATAATAAGAAAAATAAGAATAATACATACTGTGATGGAGCAAAATAACAAAAGCTGTAGCTCATTCTTCATTTTTATTTTTATCTTTTAATAAAAGTAAATAAATTATTATTTTTATCGTATATCACAATAAATAAATATTAACAATCAAAAGAGATTTTATGCTTAATAATAATTTTCATGAATTTTACATTTCGCTTTTATGCTTCTGATTTATCCACTACTTAATTATTATTCGATCTTGACACGCAATTGTCGCCAAAAATGGAAATGTAGTTTTACATTATTAAATTGATATACAATACAATATCAAACAATAAATAAATATCTTATAAATTTACAAGTAATTTTTATAAATTTTAATAGTTATTATCATAAATTTATTAATAACTTATTATAAATTCCTTATAAATTTACAAAAAAAAAATGCTTATTAGTTTTATGAAAATTGTATGTTAATTTCATAATCATAAATTTATTATAAATTCCTTATGAGTTTAGACTCGTTTATTAGAAAAATGCTCATAAAATCTCGCACAATAATAATAAAAATATTTAATATTTACTTAGTTTTATGTTGTAAACATATCGATATTTATTCATTTGTAACAATGCGCACATCATACAAATCAAAATCCACAACGTTATCAGAAATCGCCAATCATTGCTTCGGACCTCGGAATTCCGTACCGATCGTATGCGTCACTAAGCGCACGTGACCACACGTAATTCTCCCATCACATGCATTTTTCGAAACGTCCCTGAAAGAGTACAAAAAGGCCGATTTTCTAAAACGGCATTCAACCCAAGCCTAGCCGTCAGTTAGCATTGACTACTGATCCGCTGGACTCGCTTCCTGACTTGAAGTCGTAGAAAACCGAAATTTCTTGTCTTCGCCTATTCTCGACAAAGACTCGAAATTCTACCAGATCACTCACTATCAATTTGGAAAATAGGATAGAATGTTTCCCGCCTTCATCAAGCGTTTTCCATAGCGTCTCTTCCATTCCGTACGGCGAATTAAAAAGAAAAAGGGGTCTTAATTACTAGCACGTGAATGCGATACTTTTTGACACTTTTTAAATTTGTACGTTATGTATATAATATAATAAGTTTAAATTTGAGGTGGGGAATCCTTGTAAATACGTTTCCTCTTATGCAGAGCAGTGTGTGTGTGTAATAAGTATTATTGCTGTCATTAACAGATAAATGTTTTCCAGAAAATCAAATTTTATACTGAAACCTAGTTTTTACTTTCTTACAAAAGAGTACTCAACCCCTGGAGAGCACACAGGATCACTTTGAACCGGTATGTATGAAGAAAAGAGAGATACAGAAATCGACTTTCTTTTAATGAATAATTTAGTTCAATCTTCCGAAGAAGGATAAACAAATTCATCATTAGTTCTTTCTTAACAGCTGTTTTATAAATATTTCAAATGAGAGCAACTGGGTCTATTTGACCAGTGTTTCATATTCTCAAATAATTATACTTTTTGTAAGATTGATATAAGCAACTAATACCATTTTCAAGTGAATACTCTGAGATTTATAATAACGTTAAAATTTTTACGATATATCAATTAGAACCCAAGATATTCAATTTTGAATAGAAAGTTAAAGAAACACGTTTTTTATTTTTAATATTTAAATTAAAATATTATAGAAACCACATTATTTTTCTTAATAAATCAAAATGCGTTATAAAAAGGAATGTTCACTCTATGTTTAAAAGAAAAATAAATTTTTATGTTAATTAGAAGCCAAGATGTTCAAAAAAAATCTTGACTAGGTCAAAATAATCCAGTGTGCCGCTGAAATCCAAAAAATATGAGTGCCCTCCAGGGGTTAAATTCTGGTAAATCGTAACATTCTATCTATTCTATTAATTCGACCTCTACTAACATTGTATAAATGTAAGAATACATAATCATAAACATAGTTACCCTAAAACTGATTTAGAAAACTGTCAATTGAGGCTAGTTTTACTAAGAAGAAGAAAAGTGGTGGGGAAACGGGAAAAGAGGGATAGCCGATGATGAAGAAAGGAAAATTGCACCTGGATTCCATTGGACAACAGCTATTATATGCCGCGACAATGGCTGAAAAACATGCCTTCTCTCAAACTCGCACCTTCCTTTATTGCGAAGATAATGTCCTTTTATATGTTCAGAACAGAACTCGTTCCAGTTGGAGTTTTGGGACTACACTTATCTTCTTGTGGTCTTTTCTTTCTGTCTTTAAATTGCCGGCACGGATAGAGATACATTCTAGTACTACAAAAGAGCATACGCGATCAAAAATGGCAAGGACTTGCTGGACCCGTTTTATTGTCACGATTTAAACGCGATAAATACCCGTTATTATAGCATCAGCGACAATTCTTCATATCATCTCTCAGTTCTCATGAAACGTATAATGCACCGATTACGATTCGCGGTTGCGCTGTGAAACTAAATAATAAATCAGGTTTCTCTTTCCTAAGTCGGAATGTGAATTTTATGCTCCACGTATGTATGGTCTACGTCGTGTTTAAATGAACTCATGTTTTTGCCGAGAAATTATTTTATCCAAATTACATATTTGTGTATTGTTCTTTAAAAAATTTAGAATATAAATAAGTTTTATGCACATTACATCCAACACTCTTTTTATGCAATTTTTTTCTCAATAACGGGTTTTCATCACAGAAAGGCACTTTAAATGATGAAACTGAATTTTTATCGAATGCAAACAGATGCGTGTACTTCGACAGCCAATAATGTGATAATAAAATAAAGTTTTGTTTAATTATACATATATATATATTGTTTCATTAAAAATTTCCATATATTGTCGGTAGACTCTGAAGAAATAAAACACAATTTATTTTTTCAATAAACATTCATCAAAAATTTTTTTATCACATATTTGACCTATTCAAATACATTTTTTACACGGATACAGAATGAAAAAAACCATAAAAAAGAGAACTTCTAAATAGCATATAGCTATTACTATAGTTATAGCATTATATTACGCGGTTTTCCAAATATATTGTACACGATTTTGTTACAATACATTCCAAAAAATCCGAAACGTAAGAAAAACTGTTTAAAAAAAGAGTTGGGTATAATTTCTAAAAATTTTACTTAGGTTTTCAGATATTGTAACTGCATTGTCTTCTAATAAAAAAAGGATTATAATTCTTTCCGTGACAAAGGCACTTTGGTCTTCTTTTGTTAATCTTGTTTTGAAAAACATATGATGACATATTTGGAACTGGTGTAAAAGAATATAAATCATCATTCATATTTCAGTATTTGTAAAACATCATAAAAACTTCACAATTCATTTCCTTGAAAAATATTCTTTTCCATTTTTCATTTTCTGTCAAAACGAAAACAAATCAGTTATATCTTTTGATGCAACTTTGAAAAATATTACCCAACTCTACCTCTCTCTCTCCCGTCGCCGTCCCCCTCTCTCTTTCTCTTTCGCTCACACACATATTATATCTAATTTCTTTTATATTTATACCGTATCCGGTTAAGTTTATTAAGGTTCATGATACTTTATTTCAGCGAGGCAAAAAGGAGAAAGAAAAGAAACGCTGTGATTAAGAGCTACCTCCGACCTCCCATCTCCCGCAAATTAACGCGCGAGCATTATCCTCGCATGGGAGGATGGCGGAAGGGTTGCTAATTTCTTTAATTTGATCGCCGACCTCCAGCCAGCCGTGCATTATCAAGAGTCAGATGTGAATTTAAAATTCAGAGCTTCGTGCATCCCGCTATGTTATCATAAATGCTATCGTAAAAATCGAGAAAAAGTACAAGAGAAAGGGAGAGAGAAAGAGAGAGACAGAGAAGCGTGATTTATTAAGTACTCAATTATTTATTAAGCGTAAGAGAAAGAAGAGAGAGAGAGAGAGAGAGAGAGAGAAGGCGGTAAATTGTAAAAGTCGTTCAGGAAAGGAAAGAAAATGTGGCAAACGGCGCGTATAGGACGCTAGACTTCAAACGCTAATTGGCATTGAGGAAAGGTGATGACGATAGCTAAATACACGCGTAAACGCGCGGGGGTTGTTTGTAGGCGCGCCCCTTCACGCGGCGAGCATACGTGAACGCGCGCGACGCAGTGCGACAAATTTTTCAGGCGCGACTTTCAAAGCGTACCGCAAAAATACACCATCACAAAAGGCAAAAGGAATGAGTAATTAATTATGGTAGCGAAAAGAGACTTCGAGCTACGCTAAATTATACGGTATTATAGGTATGATTCCAGTTTGAGTGATAACATAACGTGACGAACATAACGTGACGACGACTGATCCCAGCGGGTTGTTCATTGAAAGTTAACTGTACCTCAAAGGACCGGATCCATTCGATTTTGCTGCACAATACGACAATACGACATAAATTTTGTCACAGCTTTAAATTTAGTTTCTAAAGAGTTTAGTCATGTAATTTATGACTATCGATAGTTTTCGTTTTTTACAGCACACCTCACCTGACTGAATAAAAGAGATCAACTGAGCAAATGAACCACTAAATTACATTGGCAATTTATTTCTGAAATCGGAGACGAAAAATTATTTCATATTTTAGAAAAGATTTTTCGTATAAATTGAGAAGCCACATATTTTGACAGTCGTACACGCCACCGTTTGCCTTAAAGTATACTCACAAAGAGTATACTTTAGAGTATGCTTCTACACGCATGAAATGTAACGAAAGATGCAAAGAGGTTCCCTCTTTCCCCCTTCACGCGTCTGCAGAAAGAGCAAACTCTACGTCTTTCTTTTTATCTCATTCGTCAGCTGTGGGACAGTTTTCTTTAAAGCAATTAAAAGACTTTCTATTAAATCAACTCTTTGGGGCATTTAAAGCTTTCTTGAGATGCTCGAAATATAAATACGAAAATAACATGAAGAATTATGAGAGCTGTAATTCTTTTAAATACTTGCGACGATAATACAGTTTAATTATTACAATATTTATAATATAATTTTTGATAATTATATAAAATTTTAAGACTGTAAAACCTCAATTCTCGAGTTTTGAAATTGTTTAACTTCGTAATGCACTTTACATAGAATTCCCTTAATCATCACTTAATAAATTATTAAATTATTTCATAATTCATTAATTTTGCTAGCATAATCATGATTATTACTGTAACTAATAATACAAAAAAATAACAGCTGAGTATTTTCTTGTTATCACTGTGCAACAATTGCGACCCGCGAAACAGGATGTGCATAAACTGCTGAAGCTGATGCTATTAAGCACCGTCGACAAGCCGGACTCCAGGATCGTGAATAACGAGTCAAGTACGGTGCACCATAAACAAGAGATGGAACGGTGTAACACTGTCAGTGTGCGCAACTATTGGGCATTTACTTAATTAGAGGAACAGACCGCGCGCGAATCCAGTGAGGCAAGCGTTGCATCGCGGCGCAGTGTCGTGCATCGCATTGACACGCCTTGTTAAATCCGTTACAGCTCGATGGCCGGAAAAAAAAGCAATTTCAAAGTCTTTTTGCACAGTGGAGTCTCTTTAGAATCGCGCGAGCCACTCTTTATATTGAATTCCGATTAAAGCGAACTAAGAAGAGCACGGTGCACTGTAGAAAGGCTCGATCGTTTTACAAATTACATTCGATATAGTGTCAAGTAAAGAGTTCAAATTCTAAAAAAAAAGCAAAATCTCTTATAAAAAAATCTTGCTATAAAAATTTTTTATTTCGCGGCTTAAAACTCCTTTTTTTATTATTCTACATTAGTGAATGCACGTGTAATTTCACTAGTATTATTATTTTTAAATTAACAGTAATTAAGAGTTTTACAATTATTTGTTAATATAATGTACATAAATTAGAAAAAAAATTCTCAATATCCTCTATTAATCTATTTCATGTAAAAGCGAAATAAAATTTGTGAGAAACATTAATTTATTAACGAATACGAAATACATAACTTCTAGAGTCATATTCGATACGTTCAGCGATTATTTCTGATCTGATTTTTTATTAATTTTTTTATATAAAAGATAAAATTATGAAATTTGTAACTTCAAAATAAAGAAAATAATCGATGAAAAATTTTAGAATTTCAAAATTATATTTTTTTTACACAGTAGGACGTTAATTTGAAAAGAGTAGGAACGTTCAATAGAAATGATTATCTAATGTCAACGACTGAAAACAAAGAGTACAGTCCAACGTAAACGAGGGATATCACATTTTGCGATGTCGCTGCACATCACGCCATATTTTAAGGTCATTAAAAAATTGGACACTTCCCAGAATCCTACCTAGGATACTAACCCTGCGATGAATCATATTGAAGCAAAATTTCCAACAATGACAAGAAAACAAAGATTTCTTCAAACGCTACAAAATACTAAAAAATCGAAGGAACCATGCACCTGGAAAGACGGACTTGGTTCTATCCTCTCTTATATGTGGAAATTGTCTATAGAAAAGGAACAATGGAAAGAACTGTCTATGTTAGAATAGCAGGGGGTGCTATTATAGCACATAGTGCCAAATCTGTGACACAAAGAAAAAAATGTCTACACATGGCTTAAACACAAAAGCTTCCAAATTTCCAATAGTTTCTATTGACAGTCCGTTCTTATGGGCAATTCCTAAAAATTTCATTCTACAATCCTAGGTAAGACCACCCACACATTAAAATATGGGTTATATATTAAAGCGCGGGTGTTGTTTCTATGAAAAATTTATGATACTTATTATTTAACACAAGCTTGTCATATTAGAAAAGACGTGAGCTTTAAAAGTTTTCAGAACAAAGTCTTTATTGCGTAAGGGACGAAATAGGGAGACATATTTTCGAAAAATTTCACATTTTTTCCCACGGTCATCGTCGTAAATCAAATTTCAAATAGAAATTTATTACTAAAATAAAAGCTATGAATGGTAATCCTTCTAATTTTGCAGGTCTTGGAAAGAGAAGACAATACCCAAATCTCTGCGGCGATACAGGTTCTACTCAGGATATATTGCTTTCTGCGGAATTGAAGTGCTCGTAAAACAAACCCTTCCTCCTTTAAATCGGAGCAGTTCTTGCGGCTCCCTATAGCGTATGTATGTACGCACACGCCTCACGCGTACGCACGCACACCAGCACGTGGTCTCACGCATAACATTCATACGTGACCCTCTTCGCGCGATATAATGTGTCCTTTCTCTTCACCTCCCATGAAACTAACACTGCGCATTAACATGACAATGGCTAGATTAAAAAGGAAGGGGTGTGGATGCAGGATGGCTGTGAGAGGGAGAGGCGGGCGAACGACGTGTCTAACACGTATAGGCGAAACAGAACGCTTTACGAGCGACCAAAGTTTTCAGTAGGGTACAATCCCGTCTCCCCTTTCAGGTGAACCGATTGCGCGCGTGATCCCATCCATGCCTCGATTGTGAAGAGAAATCGATGATCTACCTGATCCATCGAGATGCAACGCGATAACATCCCGACAATAAACTGTCTCAAAAATTTTTAACTCGCTCAATTCAAAACATTATCATATAAAAAAATATATGTATACATAGTTATACTTATTTTTAAATTCATAGTTTTAAAATATTAATTTTAAAGTGATAAACTTTTAAAGCGCAATGCACATACATTATAAAAGATCATGATCTTGAAAAGTAGATACAAGGAAAAACTGAAAAGCGCAAAACGCTAAAAATCTAAAATGGAAATTGAAAAACAATCTAAAAAAGAATTCTATTATAAAATCTATAACTAAAGTTCTAAAATATAAAATTGCCAAAAGCGAAAGTTGCAAAATTGTAAATTTGAGCTATTTAAAAATTTTTAAAAATAATTTAATTTAAAGTACACAGAATTTAGAGAAATTTATGCTGGAAGAAAATGTATGTTCGACTTTTATTAATTATTCATATACATACTTTAGTTATTTATCTTTAAAACGCGCTTTAAAGTAAATTGTTGCTTTAAAGTTTCACAATTGCAAAGATTTAAAAATTTGAGATCTAAATCTATCTTTTTTAAGATTCTGATATTTTCATAACTTTTGTTGGAAAAAAGGCAAAGATTTAGAAATCCAAAGACCTAGTTTTCGAACATCAGACGTAGAGATCCAAGGTAGTCGTTCACCACTTTCTTCTTCTTCCTACTTCTGAGAACGATCCACCCTGTCCTACCGCGTATGATTAAATAATCCGTGAAATCGGCCAATTAAACGACGCGATTGTCGAGGAGCTCTCGAGAGATCAGAGAAGCTTAGGAAAGCTCCAGCGACGGTTCTCCTTTGATGCTAGGCGCAGCGACGCGTGCGAGGATCAGCGTTCTCGTGTCGGTTGGCGTCCCCGCTGCGGAAAAACCGCAAGTGGCGGCAGAAACGATCGAGAGCACGGGGACAAGGGCCTCGGCCTAATTCAAGGAGACAGTGATCGCGGTGACATCCCGGAAAGCGACACGCAACCTGGCCGTAGGCCAGAGTTCGTGTGCCGCGCATCTGCGGATCGTCCGTACGGCGGATGGATATCACCGAGGGTCTCTGGGGTCGTGCCCGGAAGGGAAGTAGGAGGCCAGAAGGGGGCAAAAAAGCCGCCAGGAGCGATGAATGACATAATTGAATTTCACGCCGCGCTGATTCCAGCCTCCGCCTTGGACCACGCGCGCGGCCGAGAACTCTCACGAAAAATCTCTACCTCCGGGGCAACCGGGGGGAAACCAAAACACCTGAGAGGCACTTTGAACAATTATACTTCGCGTAGACTTTCGAAATGAAAATTTTTCCTCGGAAAGAGGAAAGCAAGTGAACGAATTGGGGCCGTTAATTTCAGCAAACGCTCCTCGTTCGAATGCACTCGAATCGGTTTGACGGAAGGTTTGCAAACAGGCGTCACTCGCATCCGCGCCATTAACCATCCAGCCGGGTTACACTATACTTACACGATGTGTGCAAGGAACAAACGCGGCGGCTGAATAGTGTTTCGTATGTTCCGTCATTGACTGTAATAGCAGGGTGGAACCCTCAATAGACGCCGCGCGTATTCACGGGATTGAACGCGCGCCGTGAGCATTTAGCGCTTTCCCATTGTCCGTTTGTCCGGATGTCAGCATCACTCTCCGCCAATCGGAGAGTGATGCTGACATCCAATCGCCATTGAAAATCGTTAACTGTTGACTGCGGAGTCAACTCCCTGGCCATTCGCGCGCCGGGTCCTCTCCATGATATTCCTGCATTTTCGGAGTGAAATGGCCGGGAAGCATATCGCGCGCGAGTTTTTACGTAACATAGAAATGCGAGAGTTAGAATTGAGCCCGGCTCGCGCATCGTTGGCTCTTTTATTCGTTCGCGTTCCCCGCGATCTACGGCGCTTCGAATCTCGACAGCTTTCAAAATTTCGGATATCAATTGACTTTCAAGAAAAGACAAGGGGGGGAGGATCTTTAGTCGCAATTGAAATTTTATTTCTAATTTCGTTGGAGAAGATAAGATTTTTCAAATTGTTAATTATATTGGAATGCATATTGGATATATAGAATTAAACTTATTATATTATTTATAGTTTATTTGTCAAATTAGCGTTGCATCTTTAATCGACACTGAAATTTTATTTTTAATATTATTAGAAGGTAAGATTTTTCAAATTATTAATTATATTGGAATGTATATATTGAGTATAGAATTAAACTTGTGTTATTTATAATTTATTTGTCGTTGAATTAGCGTCGCATTTAGTTGCACGTATAGAAAGATTTTTTACTTTTCGGGTTCCTAATCGTCCGGAAGCACGAAGAGATTACGTTTTAACGATCGATCGAAATTCTTGATTTTCCCACGCAATCGTGTGACGTTTACTCGTAACGGTACACCGTCATTCGTAATAGTGTCCATGAACGGTCAACCATTGTACCTCGAATGCGCGATAGTTCCGCTTGGGAAGTAGGTGGGCCTGACCTTGGGTCCGTTGCTCGACCGTGCGACAAATTTACACTGTGCACAATCTGCCGGTCCTTGCAAAATCCCAAAACTAATCACGACACGCGTTAATTAGTCACAGTACGCGCGTATAAAGAAAAAGCTTTAAGCCGTTGAAAAATGTTTTGTAATTAATCAAAAAATTGCACAGGTAATTAAATATCTCGCCTAAATCGGCGACTCCATATTGTTCGATCAAATGCATAATTTTTGTAAAGATAACATTTATGATAAGCGTGATAAGTAAATGAATTGTTCAAGATAAGCATCCCTCTCCGGCGTCTCCTCTCCTCCATAATCTTAGCCGCTGCAGCGGTTTGTGCCACTGCGCGAGAGAGACTGTCTTTCCATATCGACGAAATCGAAGGGTCGCTTTGGCAATTGTCACCGCCAGGATCCGCGGTCCCGCCACAATAGACGGCAATCACAGCAGGCGTACGCAGAGTGTCAAGTCTCCTCTAATTGTGCGCCCTCCACAATGGCGACGGGAAACGACATGGGCGTGCGCCTCCGTCCACGGTAGCATCTAATGGCCTTTGTATCACATCGATTAACGCTTGCGGATGACATTCATAGCCCTTTCTCCCTCCCCTTCGACCGCCCTGCACCTTCCCCGGGAATATTCATGCTGGGGACCCGACGTCGCGCTACCTCGCGCTGTCCGAGGCTGCCCTGAGAAAAAAGGGTGCGAGAGAAAGAGAGAAGGCCCACGACTGAAAACACGCAACTCCTCCCAGAAACATTCGCGAACTGGTTTCGTCGCCTCTCCTGCCCCGCGACCACCTCACGGCTTGCCCCCGGTAGGTAGGAAACGGGCTAAGGGCAAGAGGGGCGCATCGGAAACGGGGTGAACAATGAGAATTGAGTTTCATAACCGGGCCACCGCGGGCACAATGAGACGAAATTGCGTTACAACGAGGGTCCGGATTTATTATATCGACGGCGCGGTCCGCGCCGGACAGGCGAGGAGGCGAAGGGCGAGAGGGCGAAAGGGAACGACATGTGTTTTCTTGCGAACCGGGGAATAATTACCCTGGAACTGACGGCGAGCGACTAGAGAGAAGGCGCTGAAAAAAGGTGGGAGGGGTGTGTATACGGGGTTCTCTCTGACGGTACCCCGCCGATAATGGGCCCATAATTTCCGCGCGACACGACAACGTCGTGTCACGCCTCGAGGAAACGTGAGAGATTCCGTCACAGATCACGAGGGCGAGAGAAACGTCGTCAAGCCTCGGTGAAAAGCCCTGCCAAAAATAAATTTCGCGCGAAAACGCCGCTTCAAAAAAAAGTTAAAATCTAAGAAATTTAAATTTTAAAAAACACAATTAAAAACTTTGAAAGCTTTCGATATTATATAAACTTTCTCCGCCAATTTTGTTAAATCTTGAGATTCTATGTTTATCGTGCATCGTTAAGAAGGAAGTATCATAAAAATAATTAAGCAATAAAGTCTGCCAAAATTAATTTATGACACAATCACTGCCATGCTTAATATTAGTCACATGTTATGTCATATGCCGACGCCTTTTATTGTATTTTGTCGGAACGGATGATCAACATGCTGAGCGGTTAGCTTCTATTCCAATACTTAAATAGACGCCCAGCACGAGGTGGGCGAAGTCCTTTGTACAAGACAAAAAAGAGGCACAGATGAGCCACTCAACGAATGCAAACGTGTACATGCCACCCGAATTAACTTCTGCGATTTCCTTATAACAAATCGAATGCGATTTAAAACTTGTCAAATTTATTATTAAAATTATCAGCTAATTATTAAATCTAATTAATTTTTATCGTGTTTTATTTTATAGCTTTAATTTAAAAAATTATTATAATTTGTAAAATTTTGGGGATCTCAACTTTCTGTTGTAATAATAAACTATTTATAGTTAAGTTTATTATTTAATTATATAATTTAGTATAAAATTCGTATTTTAATAAATGTAAAATTATAAATTTTTTTAATTCGTAAATTTTTAGATTATCTTAATTC
>VBVR01004717.1:0-13780 GCA_011638315.1 Tetramorium parvispinum | reverse complement strand
TAATCGACCTATAATTCGCGTCGGAATATAAATAAAATGGGTCGGAGAATCTTGCGTTATATGAAATAAAATTTTATCTTGATATTTGACATAATTATAGATGGTTTGAGACCTTTAGAAATAATTGAATTAAGTAGGACACTTTTTCGCAAAGTATAAAATGTTTTTTTCCATTTTGTGAAAATATTTAACATTATAATAATTTACTAATAACTTATTATAATTTTTACTATTAATACAAGATTGCAAAAATGCCTTCCGCTGAACTAGATTTGATTTTATGTAGAGATAACATAATGTAATTGGGATATATTCTTATTTAGATAATAGATAAATTTTATTAGACAAGTAATCGCAATTTTTTCAGTTTTTATTCTGTACGGCGAATCGAAGAAGCTCGCTCAGATCCATTCGAGGTCGCGTTTCGAAAGAATTTTCGTATTATCCGCATCGAGACGGACGAGATCGTGACGTGAAAATCTTTCTCGGCGTAATCGAGCCGGGGATTTCTCGCTTGCGTGCTCTAAGCAAAAGTATCAGCGAAACTGTAGGTAGGTGTGCCACGAAATACAATCCAATCCGCGGCGGATTCCGAGCGGGCTAAATCCTCGGTCCGATCCGGACCGGCGGCGTTTTCAGCGCGAAAACCACCCCTCCGGTGCTCGCCTTTTTCTTCGGTCCTCGCTCGTTTGGGGCGGAAAACGCAGCGTCAGCGCGCCGATGGTGCCATTCGCGCGGAGCAAATAAAATGTATCGGACATTTTATTCGCCGCCGTCGTCGTGTAGGTTGGACAAGCCGTCGATTTCCGATCCCGTGGGTTCCGAGGGAGGCTCTGCACGATGCGGATTTCGATTTGGTCCGCGCATTCAATACTCATCCGTTTCTGCGCTCGTGGCGCACGTACAAATAGCAGGGTGTCGAATATCGTCCCTTTTCTTATAAACGCTGAATATATGGAATTCTGATATAAAGGTAGCAGTAAATAAAATAGCGTCAGAAATTGGGAGGGCGTTTCATTATTATTTTTATTTCTACGATCGTAAAATATTGTAATGAAGTGTCCATCCTTCAAGAGATATATCTCACGATGGATATCTGAATTACGAGTACGATGGAAGTAACATTTAAAAGGAAACGATTGTATAAGAAAGTTTCCTGAAGGATTATTTAGCGCATTTTTGCTCTTCTAATATCTTTACGATACATGTAATCCGGATTTGAGAATAATCATGTGATTGACAAGGAAGGCGCGATGTGCAGGATTCGGGCGATCTCACTCAGCCCTTACGATCGTTTTGAAACGCGCTCGGACAAAACATTCCCGGCCACGGCGCGACGGAACGTATAATAAGAGTGTGATTAGCATTATTTACGGCCGGTTAACTATTAACCCATAAATCAACTGACGACTGTATTATCCAGCGCCCCGCATGTTCGTGCGCGTCCAACCAGCTTCGACTCGAGGAAGCGGTACGGCACCAAGGTGCCGGGTCCGTAGATCGACCGCTCGATAAAGACGATTCGAGAACGCGAAGGAGAAGAGAGAGACACTCCCGGAGTCGGCGAGAGGGCCGACCATCCGCCTAGTGATTTAAGGGAATTCGCTTGGACCGCTTCCGCACAAGGCTCTCTATATTTTGCTCGACTTTTAAGAGGCATACAAGTCAGCCCTCGAGATATAATATCGGTTCGCAGAACGCAGAACAAATTTTCGAAAAATTTGAGTAACATGCTGAAATACGTTTTACTTTTAATAACTTTCTCGTTAAAAAGCTTTTTCATTTTCATTCGTTATATTTTTTTTTCAAAAACTTGCCGAGGAAGTCATTTATTGTCTTCCTAACTTTGCCTATATTATAATTAAGCTTAATTAAAGTGATATAAAACTTATATACTAAGATTGAAAGATATGATGTTATTATTTGCATAATTTTGAAAAAGTTCATCGTAGATCATTTACAACTGAGAAGCTTCGGTTGTACATTTGTAAAGCAAAAATCAACTCGGAATTCTCAGATAAAAGAAAGTAAATTTAATGTGGAAGAGATCTCTCTTGTATGTATGCCCTCTTGATAATATTATCAGTTGAAGGCATTTGTATTTCCTTCCGATATTGATACCGATACTTCGCCCCGATATAACAAGTCTGGCAGGAAGTGGTCGTAAAACGGGGCGATGCCGATGGAGCGAAGAAACACGGAGCGGAGATGCGAAGATGGCCGCGGCTCCTCTCTCTTGTCTCGCGCGCACAGCTTCTTTCTCTTTGTTTCGCCGATAGAGAATGAAGATGCGGGTCACGCGTCGGCGGTTAGTTCTGATTAGCGACAGAGCGAATGACGTACCGCTGCCAGGTTCTCGTGCCGCGAATACTTAAGCAGCGAGTACGTATATATGCGCTCTACCAGGAACGGAGAGAGCCCAGCACTGCGCCGGTTTATGGGAATTTATTTAGCCAGTCTCTTCACTAAATAAATTCCGAGGAGAATCCACGCAGTTGGAAGATCCTTGGGTTTTGAGAATTTGACAGTGGATTTAATTACCATTACCATAATAGACTTGTATAATTGATAGAAATTATATATCTATTCTTATATTCACGCATTCATTTCATGCCTCAAATTATGTGACATTATTCCATTTATACATTTTTAATAAGTACATAATCCTATTTTGGATTTCAGTTTCTTTTCTATTTGTATTGCATTGGAAAATTATGGATAAAATTATTTTAATTTTTTGCATAATTATAAATATCTCTAAAACGTATTTCTATCACACATACAAATAACGATATTAATTATATTTCTAATATTAAACTTTGCATATTACTAATAGAATAATACAGTTGATATAGGTCTCGAAATCAAAAAGGGAGAGAGAGTTTATTATCTTTCGTAGTGTATATAATGTTTCTAAAATTAATGGTTTTTTTACAAGTGAAGCAAGAATCAATCGCAGACAATTAAGAACTCTGATATTGTCTAATTTATCCACCCTAGTCTCTTTTTGCGGCGGAAGAAAATCGACGGCCGCAATCACGAAAGGCGATAAAGCCTCGCGGACGTCATTCGATATAACGCGGGGTCGCGTCGGAAAGAGCGTTGCATTGAGAAATTTCAATTCGTAAGGTCGATGGAGCTGGCTTGATCCATTGATCCCAGAAATATCATCGAGGTTACGCAATGTTGAATGAACGAATAGTCGGCCGGATGTCGATAACAATTTCAATTTGTCGACGTCGAAGCCGGCATTTGGCGTATCGCAGGTTTTCTAGATATTTACGCCGAAAACCGAGTCTATAATACGATACAATACTTATAGTATAATACGAACAATAATTCTTTAATCATTTGATTCCATTTCCATGACCAAGAATACAAATAGAATATACATTGTTATATTAAAAAACAAATAAAATTCAGTCAAATGAAATTTAACATAAATTAAACAAAAATTGATTTTACAACCTGTTTAACTTTAGTGAATATGAAACTAGAATTAATATACATTTTCTGTACATTTTCTGAAAAATTCGCAATTTGAACTTTTGCAAGATCGATTGATTGATTAATTAAGGCTGACGATATAACAGCGTTCTTCCGAGGGACTGCCGTCCAGAATAATATATCGAGCGCGAAATTTCGCGACCCGTTGGAATAGCGCGAAATGATAAAAGTCGAGCGACGCCTGGGCGTCGCTCTCGGAAAAGGGCGATCGACAAGACCGATTCGAAAGTGCTTTGCGAGCCGCGGCGTGCTGGCCCGGCTAATTAAGTACGCCGTAAGTTAATTGAGATGCTGCGCGTAGGAGTAAAGCCGAAGATACGAGGGAAACGTTAAACTGTGTAAACATCGAGCTAATTACTTCGAGACTTTATCGCGCAACTCCACTCCGCCGAGCTCCGGCGAACGAGTAAGTGTGCGCGTGCGAAAAGCAGGAAAAGTGAAGGAGGGATGCGCATGGGGTGAGCGGGAGAAAAGAGGGAGAGGGGCGGACGTCTCGCGTCGGAGGGAAGTAAAGAGAAGAGCTGGCGTTTATCGATGGAAACCGAACAGGATTAGACGGAGATGAAGTTGACGTGCACTGTTTACAGCGTCGTCGGAAACGATTCTAAGACTCTAAGTGGCGAGAGACGGCGTCTTGACGAAAAAAAAAAAACTAAATGAAATTAAATGAGATTGTTTATTATGTTTCATTAATGAAGCGGTAGACAGTATTTATTTTATATAAATTTATTCCATCAAATTTTTTCCTCCCTCGCGTATTCAGATGTTCAGTTCTATCAAAATTTAGGTTGTGACTGATCCCCGTGACTGATAATCTCTAAATATTTCCATTTAATCTGGTCGCGTCGACGGTATCTCGCTTGCTCTTCTTTTTATCATTAACTGGAAGCGCACGATTATGTACGTTTTTACGCGGCGTGTCTTTCGGCATATGTACGCGTGTTTTTCTAACACGTCGATTTACATTCTCTACCGACAATTGGTCGCCACTGCTGAAGTACCGCTGCAGAGAGTTAAATAATGCAAACAAGCGCGAGGGTGGGAAGGAAGGAAGAAGAAAACGGAGTTTCGGAGTGCTACTGGCGTGGCGGTGGTAACTGCTACTCGCGGAAGGTGAGGAGACCCAGTTAATTACTAAAGCGTTTTAATCGCCGGCAAAGTTCCGTCTGGGCCGGAAAGGGCTTCGAGGATGCGGCGGCTGTGTAAATTAGGAACTCGCCGCTTTCCTCTTCGCTCGTCCTTCCCGCGTCCGCATTATGTACGCCTGGGTCTCCCGAGACGAGCGTCAGCCTAATTTCCGGCAAAAGGTGACTTTTACGTAATAGCGCGTCGCCTTGAAATTAACTTCTCTGAATTACGTGTACTCTGGAAAATTATTCACGCTTTACTAATTGCTAAGACTTTAGAATCAAATATTCCGAGTTTAATATATTTTTAATGTAAAGCCCGATTTTTCAGTTGATTACATGTTAAATGCAAAATTATTATTACGCTATTATGCTATTATTACTGATATTCGAATTAAAATTAAATAAAATTAAATTTTGACAAATCTGAACATTTATATGTATATATAAAAGAAATAATCTGATAGGATAAAATTATATATATATATATATATAGCAAATTTCTATTCTTACAGTATCGTTTTAAAGGGAAATTAATGTAATCGATTTACAATAAATGATTAGTATTTGATAAACTTTCCAAAGTGCAAGTTACAAACACATTTTTCGTTACGTCTTGCTCCGGTTCAATTCCTGTCGTTATTTTTTTTCGGAAAGGCTTTCATTTAACTCAATTATTAAATGCCTCTCTGTCTCATTTTTCCTCCAATCTCCCTCTCCCCTCTCTTCTCTGCGGTTCCTGGCGCATATTTAGGGATCGCTGGTTACAGGTTGCCCCGGCAACCACATCGAGAAACCCTCTGTCGTTGCCAAGGCAACCTTCTCCTTCGTCTTCTCACCCTCTCCTTTCTCCCGGAGAGATTCAATTCGAGAGAGCGAGAACAAGTCTGAAGGAAGGGAGAAAGGGTGCTGGTTTCTGTGGAGCAAGGAGCAGGGGGAGGGAGAAGTCCTAAAGCAGAGAAGGGAAAAAAGATGGTGCGCTTTCTGGTGATTATATTTGATGGCGCGAGCGAGGACGTGCCAAATGAGGATTTGACCTTGATTAAAGATGATTCTCTCTCTTTCTCGATTTCTTTTTTTTTTTTTACTCATTTTCTCTTTCTCTTATCAACGATAAAACGATACGATGTGTCGTCATGGCATCGCGTTGCAAAGCGAAGAAAAAATTTACCAATAGATCCAAAATTTGTCTGATAGCCGAAAAAAATCATGAAAATAAAATTATATTATATTTGTGAGCTGGAAATAAAATTAATATATTTAATACAAAGCAACTTCCTTAGGTCTAAAATACATTTCAAATAAAAAAGATATATATATATATATGAATATAAAAAATTAAGAAATTTTATCGATTTTTCTAAGATCTTGGTTGTAAATTTGGGAAAGAACGTGTTAGTCCTCGTTCATCAATTCAAGATATTCCGTAGAGCTTAATGGCGCGGATTCTCGCGCGATTTTGGTATTCGTGTTTGAACCGGGCAACGAACTTATTCATAAGATTATTCGCCATTTTCGCCCTCTTGTATGTGTCGTTATTTAAGTTTTATATTAAAGCACGGTCGCGCGCGCGCACGGATCCTCCGGGTATTTGATGTATGACCCGCGCGTGTTCTGGTTCCTTCACCAAGATGCACCTAAACATGAGATATCGTGCTCGATCAATTTTTCATAGCCCCACTTCACCCCTTTCAGCTCCTCTCCTTTTTCTTCACTAACATGATCAACTTCGTGGTTTCTCATTGTCAATCGATAAGTAATTTAATTATTCCCGTATTGGAAAGTTAATTCTTAAAATGTTAATAACATTCTTGAATTAAAATTGGTGCAGTTTATAATTGAATATTACATTTTAGTTATTAAAATATCAGATATTATATTGATATTATATTTTCTAATTATAATTCATAGTTCTGAAATTGAGAATATCGCTAATGTGTACAAAATAAGTCTAATGAAATTATTTTGGATTCTTTTTTATATAAATGATTCTGTAGGGAAAAAAATTAGATTTATTATTATAAAAACTGCGAAATCATTACGTTAATTTAATTAAAGCGATTTAATTTTCTATTATTATAGAGAAAATTAAATAAAACTGCAAGATAATTGTATAATGTATATGTAGATTGTTTGACAAATATATTTGGACAATACATCAACATACACGACATGCTACAAAAGACTTAATACTGTAATTTATTTGATCGATTAGAAGAAAGTTGCTGAAATTAGAAGAATGCTCCAATTTTATTTGGATATAAAACAATGAGCGTTGAAATATTGTCCATTATTAGTGTTACTCTGGCAACAATATCCAGAGATGATAGATGAGCGCTGGCTCTCTCGGTTCTCGTCGACGAACGGGGGGGCGAATCGCGTGCTAAATAACTTCGCTAACAAGCTGCCGCCGTCACTGTGCAAAAAAAGATTACGTAAGCGGTAATGGCCGCCGGCTCCTCCTAAATTCGAGAACGAAGTGTTCCGGTCGAGCGCGCAATCCGAGAAAGGGGGCAGAACAAGGTGAGCAAGCGCGCGCGCGGCTCAGCTGGGGTGGGGGTTAATTTTAATTTCCCAATTTTTCCCACACCGACCCGGCGCAGGTAATTTCCTCCCCAACAGAGAATAGATGTAATTACTTAACGCCTCCGAGCTCCTTTTATTAAAAGAGGATCGCGCCCTCGGGGGTTGGAGGGGTGGAAGGAGCTTCCGTAGTGGGGATTGCCGCAGGAGTGGTGGTGCGTGATCATGGGGGTGTCTCTTCCTCGCAAGCTCGTCCGTCCACTCGAGACCCGAGGCAGGTTTCCTATTTCATTAATTTTATCAATAAGATATTCCATATGGAATATCATCTACAATATTGGAGACGGAGAATTTTAAGATCTTTTAATTCGGAAAATTGTTGAAATGCAATTATAATTTAGTAATAAGAAAGTACGCAGAAATATCTTTTGATATAAATTAAATTATTCCTTCGAATTTATACCGCGCAATATTTTTAACGCTGAACTATGCGCATTGTACTAATGTATTGAGAGAATGTAATCTCTTAAATAATACACATAAAATTAAATTATATTGTACCTGCGAGCGAAAAAGTTAAATTTCCTCTTCGAAAACTTTCATTTGGAGGAAGAAAATGGACAAAGGCGGAACAATAAACAATAAAAATGAACAAAAGTGGAACGATAATTTATTGCCCAACAATAAACAACCGCACAACTCACTGATATATATTTCGTCTGTCCATTACGACGAATCCAACTCGGTTCGAATCCGAGTGCCTCGGCCGATGAGATCGGTAAGGGTATCTCGCTGTGGCTGTGGGAAGGGAGGAGCCATCTTGCGGCCTGTTTCAGGGCAGCCACCAATTGATTCGCCCCCACCAGGTACCGCAAGCAGGCGTCGATTCAATTCCAGGACGAAAAAAGCGTCCGGCGGGCGGCACCGTCCATATAATTCTCGCGCCCGCATTGGTCCAACATTCCGTATAACCCACGAGCCCGCCGTGGGCTCGGCCAATCCGACGCCTCTGGGCGGATCCTGAAACCAGTTTCAGTTTCGCGGACAGAGGGGAGTCGTTGACTCGAGTCGCTGGGCAGATAGTATTGTGCCGTTGGCTCATGCCGTAGTGGTCTTAACACCAGCAGGTCCTTGCTAGCAAGGAAATCTCGGAGACCCGCCTGTCACGCGCACATACTTGAGAGCCGCGAGGACCCGGAAGTTCCTCCGGTGACGTGTCGTGGCCGAAAAAGTGTCGCAAATGTATGTAATTCGGTGATTCAATCCCGGCGTGCGCGGAATTTTGGAGTATACCGAGAGAAGAATCACTCCCGCGAATCGTGAGATCACCAGTGACGTCACAGATCAAAGACTCTATAATGGACTTTTGGAAAGACGTTGTTTTCATGGAAGATCATCAGTCTTCGATCGACGAGCTTAGCAAGTGAAGAACTGTTTATGTTTATACATGGTGAAGTTGACACTTGGAATCATCGTCGTGGATGTATCGATATGATCGATATACTATAGCCTAATTTGTGATACGGGTGGAATTTAGTTAGAAAGATAATTTAGAAGCTGTGGAAACGTCGTTAAGCTGGTGGAGTTCTACCAGTCACTTATTTGACAAGCAACTTAGTACATAAAAATTTTTGAAAAATATGTGAAACATTGTTATCTACACTTTGGACTACGGAATTAATCCGTAGATATTGAAAGCGTCCGAAAATATCAAAAATATATTCATATATATTGAAATTATGAAGCAATAAAAATCTCGAATCACTGGGTCATTGTTTTGGATCATTGCTCTCCGTGAGAATCAACGATCGGGATGGATTTAAGTAATGATCTAAAAGACTTAGAATGGAAGATGCAGAAACCTGTTTGAAACGGCGAGATCAGAGTGTTCGCAAGCGTCTTAATGATCGTCATAAATGAGCGACTTATAGGTAATGATAATCTATGGACCGTATCAGTGAGCATTCGAGCAGGCTTCGAAGAGCCTGAAATGGAAGATAAAAATACGCGTTGACTGAAAACACCTAACGGCGTCAAGATATCTCTCGCATTCGTGGCAGACACATGATTCCAGTGCGCCAGTGATCAAGTGACCCTTCCTCTCCTGGTGATCGGGCCTCGCTGATCCCGCGGATTGATGCGAACAGACTGATCGCTCTCCGAGGGAGAGACGAACGCCGGCGAGTTGGTACCGAAGATGGTCTTGGAACCTGGAGGCGGCCTGTCCTTTCCGTTGCCTCCCGGCAGCGGCTCCAGCGCCTCCGGCGGATCCTTGCTGGCCCCGACCAGGTTGTTCCAAAGGACGACGCCTGTGTTTCCATTCCACTTGGCAGGATGGCCACCGCATCATCCGGTTTTGGGTCAGGTGCAGAGCCAGGTCCAGCAGAGCATGCAGGCTCAGCATCAGGCCGCCGCCGCGGCGGTGAGATTTCTCAGTCATCATCATCCGCATCATCCACATCCAACATTGAGCAATCATTCCCTGGTACCGGCGATCACCGGGCATCATCCTAGTGTACATCATTTGCATCATGCTGCTGATCATGGAGAGGAAGAGGACGAGAAGAAAGGTGAGTAGAAATTTAACGGTTGTGCGAAGTCAATCGGTTTAAAATTAATATTGCGTGAATTTAACATAATCTGGCTTGTTTCTCAAGATACTCAAATTACAGTTGTTAGAAAAATATATATTGTTCTTTATGAACTTTTCTATAAGATAATATAAGCATCTGTTCAGGAAAAGAGATGTTCGGCAAGAACCTTTTAAAAATCTCTTAAATTAGGATTCACTCTGCTTTTATAAAGGACGAATATCATATTCTTTGTATTATTCTTTTCTCTGGGAAAACTTGCGTTATAAAAGATTTGTAGTTACGATATTAATAAATTATGCCGGAATTAGTAATCTAGTTTAGAGTATTTCTCCATAATCGCTCGTTGAAGCACGTTGATGGCGGCGGCGTTTCCGAAATAGCTTTTGAAAAACGGTCTTCAGGGAGTGGCGTAACGCGGTCAATCATAAGATCGTTCCTGACGAGCCCCTGGGATCGCTTACGACGTTAGTCCCTAGCCCCTTTTCCCGCCCTTCCTGGCGACCGCCCGTCTGAAATCGTGTTTCGTGCGCGAGAACGTCCGCGTTGCCGAGGGTGGAAATCTGTTTTTTACGTGATCCCATTCACGTCCCTAACACTTGTTTATGCTTCGAAGGGAGCGCCACTTAATTCGCCTACCTTTGGCTTTCGATTGTTTCCGCCGCCGTGAATTTATCGCGCGCTACCGCGAATTTGCGTGAATATTGCCAGTCCTTTGATGAACAAAAGTTCAAATTGGTATAGCGCGAGATATCGCATAATTAAAATAGCATTCGTGTTTAATGCGTTTCCCTCTACAAAATTCTCCAATCTCTGCCAATGTCACGTGTGAAATGTACCTTTAAGGAATGGCCAAAGTTTTATTGCAGAAATATTCATATAATTACTAAGTTGCACGGTGTTGAAATAAAAAAAGTTTTAAGGAATTGAATAAAATGCAAATTCTGAAAAATATTTCGTTCAAAAGACAGATGAGAATATCAATAGATAACAAAAGATTGTGTAAAGATGATTTCAACTAGCATGTGTCTTACAACAATTAAATTAAATTATCAAAATAGTCGCGATTATATTACTGCTTAATGATTGCAACAAGTTTTGCAGTGTAAATATTTTTAAGTATCAAATTAGCTTTAAATTTATAGAAAGATTTATGGTTATAGAAATATTTTTGTATCCACGTACAATTTTCTGACGAATATAAATTACGTCTTCATTCATTTGATTGAGAAAAATCCTACTTATTATCAGACCGCCGTTCTTCTTCAAAAATATTATAGTTCTTCTCCAACAGCATGCCGCGTCGAATAACACACTTGGCGGTTTCGCCGGTTCCGCAAAAGTATGCGGCGGTTAGATTCGTTATAATTGCATAATGATTTCTACGTCGAGGAGAAGCATTTCGTTCATGAACGTCAGCCGTGCACGCGAGCGTGTATCAGATCGACCCGCCGGTTATTTCGGGATTTATGAAAGCTCCCATCCTCTCTCTCCGCCATGATAAATAGTTTTATTGGTAACGGCAGGAACGCGCGTAATTGCGAGTCTGCTCCGATCGAACGTCGTCCACCGAACGTCCTTTATAGCGTCACGTCGTAGCATAATCCAATTTTATTTTCGCATTTAATGCCTTTCCTTTATGTCAAACTGAACCAGATTCGCCTAACGATCCTGCGCGATCGCTCGTACATTTTCTCTGCCGTGGAAAATGTATCAGAGAAGCTAAAAGGATCTAAAGGAATCGTCTACCCTACTCACTTGTAAATGAGATCGAATAATTTAGAAATTTAATTTAATCCAACTTAATTATCAAGATATTCGATTACACTGTTGCAATAAATAATTATGCAATGTGAAATGTTTCTACAGCGTCACAAGTTTTAAATTTATAACAAGATTTATGGCTAAAAACATTTAGGATATTTTTACATCCTCGTACAATTTTCTGACGAATATAATTTATGTCTTGTTTTGTTTGGATCTGAGAAATCTTATTTATTAATAAATCACTATTCAACAAAATGCATAAAACATGTTGAATTATTCATTAGAAGGTACAAACAATTAAGAAAGTAACTTGGGATAAAAGAATAACAATTTTAAGGATATTATCTGTTGTAACTCTAAAGCACATTTACTAGTGACCAACAAGTTTCTCCAATTAGTTCACAAATTTCTGAAACGTCATTTGGCAGCAACTTTCGTGAACTGCAAATTTTTATCTTTTTCGGTTTTGGAATAAATTCGCTTCTTCGAAATGAGAATTAGGTCGAGTGCCAAATCGGCGCGAACTCGTCGAGCGAAATCGCATCATTTGCCGCGCTCTACTTCGCATCCCTCGCAATCGGGCGCATCACACTTAATTTCTAACGAAACGTTCGCGGCGTATATCGCGATTTTATCCCGATCGATGTCGTAGAGAGATAAGCCGCCTGTGTAAGGGATCGCGAATCTCCCCTTCTTCCTCTCCGTCTCCCCCTTAGCTTCGCAAAATTCTCGTTTACATAATTAGCTCGGCGGCGGAATGCTTGTGGAGGACTCGCGTGCGTACGCCTCTACACACGATCGTTAAAGTTTTTCGACGTTAGCGCGATCGTTAAGCCGGGAGCGCTTAGCGTCGCCGCGAAATTGCGTCCCGTCGGCGCTCGCAGCAGCTCCGAGCGGCTCACAAAGTCGCCACATGCCGCGCGATCCCGTCGTCGTGAATTAAAATTCAGACGTTGGAGGCTAGATCGGCTGGATTAAAACGTGTCGTTTTACGTGTTAACTTGATAGCGATATTGCCATCGACGGTCCGGCTAGTGTCAGTGGCATGAGAAGTGAAATACGATGCATCCTGTCGTTGTTTTACACAGATTCTGTGGCGCTATCAATTGGTTTTGATTTTCTCCTCTTTATGCATTCTTTATCGAATTGGCTTCTTCTTTTACAAAAATATTTAAGTGAAATTTTCTTTTCACGTAGAGAATAAAGTGAAAATTACACGTTGAAGAGAAGAACGAGCAAAAACAAGCACTAGCTACTAAATTATTAATTTCAATTAATCATCCGATGCAATTCGGAATTAAGATATATCTTGTAAATTATGCGCAGTTGTATAGTAGATCTCTTAATCTTTCTTCATTTCCATTTGTTTTCCTTTAATTTTTGCTAATCTATTACTTATGTAATTTTCCGATAAAGCTTATCATGTCTTACGCATAAATGTTGTTTCATTTCTCATTCCGCGTTTATCTGCACATTCGCGGATTTCCAACGTACAGGCCCATCGATTAATCTAATAAGTTCATGCCTGCTCAATCTGAATTCTATTGTACTTCAACCTGTTCGAGTCCAAGTTAACGCGATCCGAATCAGCGACCGGCAGAAAACGTGTGCGAGCGTTGAACCTTGTAATGTTTCAATACCTGCTTAATGACCTTTCAGAGAGTCTTATTTGCGCCGAGAACAATGACTTTTGTATATCACACGTGATATTTGAGAGATATGAATTTACGAATATATTTTTATTCTATTCCTCTTCCTTTATCAAGCTAGATATCTGCATGCAACAATCGTACGTAGATTATATCGTACCAGACGTAGTTAAAATAGACGGACGCCCCTTACAGCCATGTTAAACCGAAGCAAAAAGGGTATCATACATAAACATTAGTCACATTGGAGGTTTCTCGATTATGATCTCTCAAAACATGAAGTCTTTATGAATCATAACTTACATTATATTAGTAATATTAGGTCTGGAATTATTGTATTTTAATTGCCGCTTTAAGCGTCGCATATCGTAACAGGTTTTTGAATTATATTTTCTGTCTGCAAAATTGCGTATCCTTGAAACATAGCTTTTTGCACTTCGATAGGTCTCAATAGACGAGAGAAAAAATTAAATTAACAAGAGTGCTTCACAAATCAATATACCCATGTAGGGTTGAGCAACTTGGCCAAACATCGGGCCAATGTCGAACATCAGTACTTCGATATTGGCAATGATGATTGGCCAATAAGTGGCCGAGCTTTGGAGCGTAACCATCG
>VBVR01004716.1:0-13781 GCA_011638315.1 Tetramorium parvispinum | reverse complement strand
TATATATATATATATATATATATATATATATATATATTTGTAACGATGTACAGCGCATCAGTCTGGTTTTAGTTCAGAGTGACAGGACGAAATACTAAGATGATTCAACTTACTCCTCCATGTTTATGGATGAGATCTTTTATCTCATCCATTTCATGGCCTCGTATACCCGTTGAGGCAATGGTTAGGTTCATAAAAATCGGACATTTGTACCTATCAAAAATCTTATTATCGGCTTTAATATTGTTTTTCAAATTTTTCTCCCACACTGCCTCTATCCACTCAATTGTCATGATTGGTATCTTCTGTTCTACAGCGGCCTAAAAGATACAGCTGTTAATAAATTAAGCTTTTATTGCATTATTATAACAAAATTGAAATTATTTGAGTTACATTAATTACATATTATAATTGCAATGATACCTGGTATTTTTCTGAAACTGCAGCGATATTAGTTACCAAATGTGTCGTGGATTTTGTTATTTCTGTATATGTTCTACTCATATGTTTTACTTTTTGCTGTATCCAGCTCTGTAACATATGATTAAAACTGTCATCTTCGCAAACAAATAAAGTTTATACGTTTATAAGAAAATCGTCACCGATGTTTACTATTGTTTCGTCATCAAAATTTGATGCAAAAATAATAATTCCAGACATCGCATTTTTTTTTTGAAGCAGCAGCCTCCTTTTCTTCTTCACTTGGAGTTCTTTTTCCATTTCAACATCCTTTTCCATTTCAAATATCATTGTAAACAGGGTGTGATGAAGTCAAAAATCTTATTCTCTATCGTAACAGTTATCATAATTGTTACGATAGAGAATAAAATTCTTACCTTGTATACAAGTGCCCGGTTTTTTTTAACTTGACAATTGCCTCAACGAATATACGAGGCCGAAATAGGTGAAATTAAAGATCTCATTCATAAACATGGTTTCATTGCAGTATTATCACAAAATGATTTATTCTTCCGACAAAAGAATCTGTTATTAAATGTGTAACAGAACTTCTTAATTGCTTTGTGCATATTGCAATAAATTTATTCATTTTTTCCATTAAAATATCAGAATGATGAAAAAAATTTATAAATTTTACAATAGATAAGTTTTATGCAATGTGCTTTTACACACACAATATTAATTCGTGTCTGCATAATAGTTGTAAACGTAGTACGAAACCACATGTATAAATATATAAGACATCTTAGAAGACATATTATAAACATTTAATTAAATTGAAATATACATATATATAATGTTTAAAAGTATGATTAAAAAATTAAATTATTTTCTCTTTGGATTTATATTTTATCTTTATTAATATCCATTTATGTTGATATATGTTAAATAATATGTTTGAAAATTTACTATACAAAATCATATTATTTATTGGATATATTTTAATATCAAGGAGTAGTAATAAAGAAGTTTTCTAATTTGCAAAGACATTTATTTTTATAGTTGGCGTAATTATTTTACATTACATTACTTTTGTAGAGAAGACCTTTTTCAAAAAAGTAATTTTTTTATGAAATTACACATTTTGTAGATGAATACAACAATTCTTTTTCAATGGGCGTATACATTTGGCGCCTTTTTTACAAAGATAATTTTTTTCATGATATACAAATAACACTATACAAATCAATTTAACAATATGCATAAGTTTGATTTTTAATTAATTTATAATTTTCGTCTGGCAGTTTCAATATATTTCTTATATAATACTTTTGTGCGAGAAGTAAATTTATTTTCAGGAAGAATATTGGATTTAAGAAAAAAATATATATAATATCAAAGTTTTTTTAGAATAAAAGATATCTAAATGAAAAATTTTAATTACGAAAGAACAAAGTAATACGTTGAGTATTCTCTAGATTTTTATGGATTAAAAAACATAAAGTCTATTTTATTGCTTTTAAATGTAGAATTTTTTTCTTAATTTCCTAATGCGAAACTATTATTTTTAAAATTTTAAAATAATGGAGAACGTCTTTTAATTGTCTATGCCTCAGATCATTTTTTTAAACAATTTAGTCAAGTTTTGTCACAGAAAATATCAGTGAAAATAGTATTTATTACAAGTTGTCGATTATTTGTTGGTTATCAGAAACACCACGTCTGAAACATTTATACACTCTTTGCATTTCTTTGTACCGTGCAGGATTTGGGTTTCTCAACTTCTTGCGTTTCACCTCTTACAGTAAATGTAACGAAATATCTTTTGGTACGATCCATTTTCTCAGTGGGAAGAGCGATCACTTGTTTTCCCTCTCCGTGTGTCACTTCCACCTAAAAGAAAGAGAATAACATATAGCAAAAGCGGAAATAGCATGTGAACCTTTCGTGTAAAACACGAGAAATTAACAAGTCATTTATTTTAACTAAATATTAAGATTAAAGTTTTGAAGTCCGTATATGATATTTTCTTATTTCTTATTAACGGAATTATTTTTACAGATTTCTGTCAATTTTTTTCATATAATTACCGTCATTTGCCCTCTACCGCGACTCTCTATTTTCGGAAGATGGTCCGCACGATCTGGGACGCCTCCACCCACTGCAATTATAATCTACATTCACGCTACAGAAACTGACTCTTTTCGAGCTCTACGTACATATAGACGACGATCTTCAAAATCTTCAAAATCAAGGTATAATTTTAGCAATGACACAATTTACAGAAAGAAAATACATGAGAACGTTATCTTTAAGTCTTTAATTGAATATTTTTGCATATTCGAATATGCATGTAAATAATTATAGATATCTCGAAAACGATACACGTTATATTCAAATGCGGTAATATATTAACATACGATAGGTATACACTGGAATAGAGGTGTAAGCGCTAGTTGCATGATGACAACGGTGAGTTTTTTGCGTGCATTGCTTGGCTTCGGTACAAAAGTCGGGAGTAGTTGGTCTTCCCTGTAGTCTCCTTAATTGCTCGTACAGAAACGCTTCGAATTGTCTGCAATGATAATTTCATAGTATTAAGATGTAATAATTAAATAACAATTAATATTAAATATTATTAAGTTCTCCACGAAAAAGTATTTAATCCAATAGTAACCTGAATGTTAACGGTTGATCATACTTTGCAACGCCAAGAGTAGGTCCAGACATGCCCGATTTGTGAAAGGCGTCCACCTGAAAAAGATTGCTTTGTAAATTTTGCGAAATGTATAGATAATAATATTGAACGATTAATTTTTTTTTTATGATTTGAGGAGTATGTTCCTTAAACCGTGTTATATTTGGATTACAATATTAATAACAATTGCCTAAGCAATTAGAGTCTTACCTGTCTTTTCACTAAAACGTGCTCGTTCGCCCTACCATGTCGAATCTGCAATCTCTTCAGTTCCATCAATTGGAAAAAGATTTTCCTTTCGAGATGATAACGACGCATGCTAATTTGCACATCCCTGGTAATGGTTTCCATATTAAGAGCTTGCTGTTTCGCTGTATTTGGACAACATTTTACGTTTCGTCTTCGTGGAATTCTCGACACTCTCGGGCTCGGTTCTATCCCACTGTCTCTACCTCCGCTATCGCGACGATGTTTCCTCCACAATCGTTCTCGATGAACATCGGCATTTTTAATCGTAACTAAGCGATTACTAGTTGATTGTACCTGGCAATCATAATATTCTAATCAACATTAACAAAATTAATTTATGCTAAAAATTTATCGTATTTGTAAAATGGAAACTTAAATTACACGATATAGTTTTTATTGATTAAAATACCCACTGTTTTGTATCTTAAAAAATTTGTAATATACTAAGTATTAATATACATACAGTTTAAAGATAATTTAATAATGCTACCATTTGGCACACATTATGATTGAAATAGAGATTAATAAGTGAAATGTTTTTTTTAATTACCTGAGGCAAAGAGTCGATTCTTGAAGTTCTAGATACATCCAAAGTTGTGCTAGGAGTCTCTTCCTCACTCGTACTTGGTAAAACTCGCATAACACCAATTTCATTATCTTCTTCATGCTCTGTCTCATGCTCCATATCCTCCCCAAGAGCTTCCCTGATTTCTTTCTCGACTGCTTCGTCTTCATCCCATTCTGGGCTGTCTATCACCGCGATTATTGCACTTTGATGCGGGGAACGCTCCTCAGAACTTTCAAACAAATCTCTTTTCGTCACTGTTTTTGAAGAAGACTTTTCTGTTCTTTTATTCTTTCCCGTAGTTGGTCTTGAATGTCTCGTTTTCGTCGATCTCAAGGGCTTTGGAGAACTCGAAGAACTGTCGTCGATGTAGCGAAAATCTTTATCTGTTAGACAAATCTTTGTTTGTTGAAAACAATGTATTATCGAAAGAATTGTCGTAAATATCAGGATCAAAGTTTGCATTTAAATCAATTAAGAAAACTTTGCAAATAACTGGTGATAGCTAGATATTTAAATTAAAACTTGGAAATCGCATTATGTTTTTGTAATTTTCGAAATATTTAAGGCTTTAATATATTTTGGTGATTTACCTGTTTCAGTCTCTAGTCGTTCTTTATCGTTTCTTTTAACACGCTCCAACTTTTTGTCACGCGAACCCGTTCTTTCTGGTGAAAGACTTTTTTCTACATTTAGCATTGACATTCTCGATTCCGTTGATGACAAATCTGCGGATTTTCCACGCGCTGAATCATCCAAATATTTGTCATCATCTATCGATCGTTCGGTAAATGCTCCCGTTTTCTGTTTTTCGTCTGCTTGAATTTTTGGCGAAAATTTGATATCATCGGATTTATTTGACTCTTTATCCTTTTTTAATTCAGCATCTTTAGCTGAGCTCTCTTTAGTAACTATTTTCGAGGATATCTGTTTTGTCGAAGCTTTTTCTTCAGAAGTTATTTGTGTATCTTCAACATTTTCTTTTAAGCTACTTGTAGTTTGAGGTGGTTTATCAGATTGTTTCGAAGCTTTCGATTCTCCATCGTCTAATAAAACTTTTTTCCCATCTCGCTTCAAATCTTCGGAAATTAATAATTTTTCACTCTTCTCATCCAAATCCGAAATATGTTTTACTACAGTCATAGAATCTTCTTGAATTTTTGAAATTATAGTATTTTTCTCCTTGTCGATAAGGTCTTTAGATTTGGAGATGTTTAAATCGGATAACTTATTAAAAGTTTTATCTTCTATTGCTTCTTGCTTTTCGCGTAATGTATTATCACTCGATAGTGCACTCTCCAATGTACTTAGCCTACCTAAAAAGATTACTGTAGCTAGAAATTGATAAGCATAAATTTGATGGCTAATAATTGAAAGAATTATTATTAAATTTTCTATATTAACAAAACACTTAACTTTATTTTATGAAAAAATTATTACGTTGAAATTCTCTGTGTTTTACTATCCGTACCTTCTTTTGCATCTTCCATGCTGCTAGGCATTTTATTCTTTTCATCTTTATTGATTTCTTCATTAATTTTTTCTTGCTGTAATTTTTCCTCAGAAGTATCGTGCGTGTCAGTCTTGTGCGATAATACGACCTTACTTTTATCTGAAGAACTAATATCTTTGGAAGTTTTCTTTGTTTCTTCTATTATCGTCTTTTTCTTCAAAACATTGTCGGAGTTCATTTTCTCTACAGTTTCCTGCGTTGATCTTGGAGTATCAGGTATCTGATCCTTGTGAACCATCGCTGTGACCACCACGCGCTCCACGGTTTCCTGACTAGTACTATCTGTCGCGTCTCTTTGAAATCGAGATTCTATTATTCTCTCACTGCCATCTTCTTCCTCTTCAGCGGAAGTATGTGTTGGCTCTCTTATTATAATGCTTCTTCCTTCCTTGTTCAGAGATTCATCCTGATCTACCATATTCTCATCTTTATCAATTGTTCTCGATTTGTTGGATTTTGACGTTTTCTTAGAACTACGTTTGTGCGTTTTGATCAGTTTTGTCTCTTTCGTGCTCTCTCTAGGTGTTTTTAATTTTCTTCCAGATACTACTTTTTCACATTTTTTTTCCAACGATCTTTTTACTACGATCACCTCTAAGCTGTCGTCGCTTACGCTTTGATCGTCTTCATCTTCTTTCCTTGAATTACTTTTGGCTTCCACTTCATTGGAGCTTTTGCTTTTATCCTTCTCTTGTTGTTGCTGTTTTTTTGTATACTGTCGATGTTTGGTCACTTCATTTTTAGCGTCATCATGAAAATCGCAACTGTCCGATTCAAACGACGAATCTGAATATTTATGTTTATGCCTCATCGATACTCTTCTGCCTCGTTTTTTTTGCAGATTGTGTTCACTGATATCATTATCATCGTATCTGTTTATTCAATTAAAAAAAATTTAACACTTTATGACAGTGCAATCAATTAAAGAGACGTTTAGAAAATAATGCAGCACTATTTTCAATTATTAATTATTTTACATTTTTAATCAATCTTTTTTTAGAATGTACTCTAAAAATTCTATATCATTTTAAAGAAAAAAAATCTAAAATTCCATTGAAGAAGGTATACATTAAACGTCTCTTTGCATTATCGAAGAAATACTCATTTTACCGTGCGGATTCACTTCGAGCTCTCCTCTCATCCTTCTTCGAGGATGTCTTCGACATACGCACTTCTTCCTCACTAAAGCTCCGACTATCCTCACGAGTCATCTTTTTCAAATTACCTTTTCGTCGTGTTCTTCTTTCTATCCATCGCTCTTCGTAATAGAGCTCGGGATGCTTGTGCCTTCGTCTACAAGGGCTACTGTCGCTCGCGGTACTACTATCGTCATGCTTTATTCGGACCTTTGCTGTAAAAACTAAAATTACTTCAATGACTTATTTTGCTAGAGTAGTAGATTATTACCGAAATATATTTATAACATCCTTATATCGATATAATCCTTACAAGGAATGAATATTTGTAACTTTGTGTTAAAAGTTGCACATACGATTCTATGAATATTTATAATTATCTAGGTTCTTCTTAAGCCAGATTTAACAAATATCTATCCACTACGCATATATCTAATCTGACCTTTATTCGGTGCAGTCTTATGTGTCCTTAGTTGCTGCGCCGTGGTACCGCCGTGCATCTGAATCAGTTTCGCGCAGTCTCTGTGTCCTCTGTAGAGAGCAGCGTCCAGCGGAGTCATCGAATTGCCCTTGCTGGTCCTAAGAACCGCATTGATCCTTGCACCGTGATCCAAGAGAATTTTGCACGCGTCCAAGTGACCGTGCAAAGCCGCGACGTGGAGAGGCGTCTTGCCGTCGTGAGTGGCGACGTCCAGTGTGCTCGGTCTCTTTTTCGCTAACCATTTTATCAACTCGATTCTACCGGATGCGACGGCCTCGTGTCCTATCCCCGTGCCACGCACGGTTTTAGCTTGAAGCGACCCGCCGTGCTGAGTCAGAATCTTCAAGGTTTCCAACTGGCCCTTAGCTGCGGCGCAGAGTGCTGGTCTAAAAAGCGTCAAATTCCCTTCAAAACTTTGACACCTTTTATCAAGGTTGAAATACATCGGATTGACATGTACCAAAGTAGAATATCGATTATCGAGAATCGTTATCGAGAAGGAAATCTATTATTCTATTATTTTTACCAATTATTTTACTTTGAAAAGTCAATTAAAGATGAAGATTATCCATAAACTTCGTAATCTTACGTTCTACCCTTTCGATCTTGGCGATTGGGGTCGGCCCCGAGTTTGAGGATGAGAGCGGTGGCATCCGCGTGACCCAAGGTAGCGGCGTAATGCAACGCAGAACAACCGTTGTCGTCCACATAGTCCGGATGAGATCCGCACAGGTTGACGAGTACTTCTACGCATCTCGCGTGGCCCCTCGAGGCTGCGCAATGAAGCGCCGTCAGGCCGTCTTTGTCCGAGGTACCCGCGGCTGCCGACCCGCCGGCTCTAAATCAGAAAGGAAGATTATAACGAATCTTCCTCATTGTCAGTTTTAATGCCTTTTGCATTAGAGAATCAAAGTTTGAAATCGATCCAGCACTGAAGAGACTGACGCTTGGAGAACTGAAAGGATTAGGGTCGACAGTCGTCTACCTTGCCAGAGCCAACACGGCCTCCACGCTACCCGCGCTTGCCGCCCACAGAATCGGCTGCCGGCCGTCCTCGTCCTTCGCGTTCACGTCCGCGCCGAATTCGAGAAGGGTTTGCAGAACCTTCAGGCCGACCTTCTTGGGAACGGCGAGCTCGGCCGTGGCGGCCGCGCCGCAACATTGGGCGGCATAGTGAAGGGGAGATCCGCCTCGTAAGTCTGCGGTGGAAGGTCGCGCCCCGGCTGCTAGGACCAACCGTACGCATTCCGCCTCCCCACAGACTGAAAATCGTTTTTGTACGTTCGGCTTCTTTTTAGACTTTGAGAGGGACAGTGAAAAAAGGGTAATACTCTTTTGAGCTTGCGAATCGATTTTCTATCAAAAACATTATCAGATGTGTTATCGTAATTGCGATTCGCGATAAATTTATCGAATATAAAGTGTCACTAGATTAATTTTTTTTTGTACCGTCACAATAGAATAGAAATCAATTTCTTTTCTAATATATGTATATGAGATTTGAAAGTCTTTGCAATATAGCGTGCAAGCTTTAGCTTCAATACCTGATTGAAGTTATGATTGCGATTATTATTTTCACATTATTATTTCATTTTGAATATGATCTTCTTTTTTCCTCTTTGTCTTGGAAGGTCAAACTGTCCGCTGTCGTATATTTATTAAAGTTTCCTTAAAAGTTGGGTGACAGACTAAAATGCAGAGCGGCGTATCGTTCCTTCCGATCTCTAGGGAAACGACGGGGGTGCCGTAATGGTCAAGGAAGGTCAGTAGGTCGTTCTGAGTAACGTCAGTGCGGTCTGTTAGTGATCACGCAAGAGCGCATATCGCGATCGCCTGAGCGACTGACCATAGAAGTCCTTGGATTTTATTTATACGAAAACTTCCAACGTACACGCATAAAAATGTTTCATCTGTTAGATATATGTCAATTATTCGATTTACTCGTACGCGTGAAAGAAATAGGATTCTTATTTTTAAAGCACGATGACAGAAAATTAAACGACATTTATTTATTTATATTGATTAGATCGTGTTGTTATCAAAGGAAAGCATCTAATACCTGATAATGTATGCGAATTTGTAGAAATAAATAATTTACACTTACAGGGAGGGAGGAGCTCAGGGAACCTATAGATCCAAATACCTTAGGTATCCTTGCTACCGCCATGCATTTACACATAAATTTGCGAAACAAACAATCGAGAAAGAGAATCAAAGTAAAATGTAGAATCCAAGGATAAGAATAAAAGACAAGAATTAAAATAAAAATACTAATGATAAAAATACTAATGATAAATTTTTAATAACGTTTATTAAATTATGAACACAATTGAAAGTACTGAAAGAAGATAAAAGGAGAGACAATTTGTGCGATAAAAAATGCAAGCGTAAAGAGATATTTCAGAGATTCAGAGATAAAAAGCGAAAGAGAAAAGTACCAGTGGCCCAATGGAGAACACTGTGTCCCTCGAGATCCTTAGCATTGACATCGGCACCGTTCGCTAGGAGAACCGCGACCAGCTGAGTGTCCCCGGCAATAACCGCGAGATGAAGCGGGGTGTGCCCTTCGGCGTCCGGAGCGTTCACCAGTTCTGGTGCCGCCGCGGCAACGGCACCACCGGTACCCGCGTCCATGCAATAGTGGAGGGCGTTTCTCAGCGTGCGATCTCTATAAGCGGTCGTCTCCTCCTGTTCCTTCAACAATCTCAATACTCTCGCCCGGTCACCTTGTTGACAAGCGTGCATCAAGGGCGTAGCGCCGATATGTAACACTCTAAAACAGTGCGATTTCCCCCTCATTCTTTAAGCGGAAAAGGAAGAGAACAAAGTGGGAATTTGTTTGAATAAGAGAGAACAATTTATTCAACTTTTATTTCCTCGTGTAAAATTTCCAGTTCCGACTGCATTGTTAAGAACTTATTATCCGCTAATAAATCCGACGTTTAGGTATCGTGTTGAAGCCCGACCGTCAAACAGATTGACTTGTGAACGAAAATAGAAGAGCAAATTTAAGTGGAGGTTCGGAAGAAAATCAATAAATCGAGCGTGTCTCTCTTTCTCTGTCTCTACCTGTAAGGTCTCTTCTTGCGATGATCGTGATGCTGCTGCACGGCGCAGGGTGGCTCCTGCGACCAGGTCGTACCGGACGGTCTAGGTTTGGACGAGCGATGATTCGGGTACGGTGTCAGCGGGGGCAAGGACACGTCGGCCACGCGATCCGCTCTCTTCTGAGGCTGAGGCTTCTCCTGCGACTTGAGCGGGATCGGCGGAGTCTTAGTGTCCATGCCCGTCTCTGGCACCTACTCGCGACTACCCCAACCGGTCGCGTGGAGGCATCTTCGAACCCCTCGACGGATCGAACTCATCGCGCCGAGGAGGACGTCTAGTTTCTCGACCCGAAGCAGGTAGATATACTTGAAAGAAAGTCGGTCGAAGACGACCGTTGGGCGTGTACGCTTTCGCAAACGATGATGAACGAATTTCGCTCCAGGTGCTAATGAAAATGAGCGACACGCGTCTGGGTAAAATGAAAAGAAGTGCATTTACAGGACGCACACGCACGCACGTGCACGCACGGGCTGAGTAAGCAAGTGTCGCGTGTTTCACAACGCGCTGCAATAATAAATGGAGCTGTCGTAAAAATGAAACTATCGATTTACGTATCTGCGCGCGTGAAGGACGTTGCCGTAACGTAAAATCTGTAACGATGCTCCGCATCCTAAAATAAGCACCCATTAAAGTGACGACCCAAATTTTCGATTCTAAATCAAAGTTCAGTTACTGACCACGTGGTGAACTGACCAGGTCACTCGCTACCATAGAAACCAGCGGTCACAACACGCGAATACCTATAAAGAACCATAATGGCTGATGCCACGGCAAGGTCGTCACGTGTCGAATTTCTAATCTTCGCCTCGCCGTGTAGATCGTACGAGCCGTCAGAAAGCTGATTACTTAAACCACCCCCAAGGAGGGGGGCTATTTAATTCTCGGTACGCACAGCGTAATTTCAGACTCGCTGGCGTAAACCGAATAAAAATGTCATTTTTCTTTTTGAAATCTAATTCATTTAATTTGCCCATGTATTTAATTTCATTCATTCCTCTAGGAGACGTTCTTATATTCATATTGCATTAATATTAGCTTCTGTTTCAAAGTGATGATGAATTAACTGAATGAAAGCCAACTTAATAAGTTACTTCTTTGATCATGTATTTTTCAATATTTACCTTTTCAATTAAAGAGACTATTACAATTTTCAAAAACTCGGCTTGCAATCAATTGCAAAAGTTAAATAATAAATACTTAAACGGGAAATTCGTATTTTAGGCAACTTCGGTATATTTTACACTTAAATGTTTTTATGCAAAGAAGATCTAAGTTAATCTTATTAAATAAAGCTAGCTTGAAAAAATTTCGTTAACTATCTTCTTCAACAATGATTTATCTTAATTAATGAGATAAGTATCTCGACGATAAGTACCTCCGAATCTCTACTACCGAGGAAAAATTGCTTCTATATCGGTTGAATGCCGCGCGCAAATGAGAGTAAGATCTCGTACAACTTTATAGTCTCGCGCGCGAGATATATACATTACATGCATGCAGGCATACATACGTGCAACGAACTCGCACTGTAAAGCGGCGATGACTGAAAATCGTTATTTCGTTGATTCATCCATGCCGCACATCGATCCGTTATTGCTCCGTTTAATAATTCGGCGAGACCTTCGTTTTTCGTGATGTTGCATCATTAATATTTAATCGTAGCATCTCGGCCTTTTCGCGTTACATACACCACGCTTCGCTACATCACGTGTCTATTGTTTACGAAATCCGAATAGATAATCGATCGGAACGTAGTGCATATATCACATGCATTTACTCACGAGAACTAACAAACAAAACGATTGTTCACATTTTTGTGCTCTATCAAATATATTTCGTGATGCGCACTCAAAGAAAAAAAAGATGACATGTAATTCACCAATAATCCTTCTTTTAAATATTTTTTGGTACCACCAAGTACAAATGAGTCACATTATTTGAACATAATGAGAAGCTGTATCTCATGAAATATTTAAATCTTGATTTTGATTGAAAAGTAGAGAGATGAAAAGTAGAATCTAAATCTTCATTCCATATAAGTATTTTTAGAGATCTCTTATCAATACATATGTATATAAATCGATTATAAATTAACGAGATACGTTATATTTAAAAGTTAAATTTATTAAAGTTAATTTAAAATTATTAAAATAAATTTATAAAATTAGTGAAAAATCATGCCAATTTTAAAGCATCAAATAGAACATCGAATGAAAGATTAAACCAATAAATTAAAATGGAGAGTAGAATAACATGATTTTAATATGCGCTTGTGTCGGCTTGCATTGATTACCTTCTTGTTTGATTAAGTTGTATCATTAAATTATTTCATTTACATTATTAATTCTTTGCAAAAATAGTAGCAAACTTTTTATATTAAAGAAAAAATAATAGTATTAATAACATAAACATAGAAATGTGTTGATATCTATCAGATATGCGAAAATGTGGTCGATCATCGTTCTGATATAATATCCAATGTATTTTTATCTCTGATATACTTACCTCACGTTACAAATTACGCAAGTAAATCGTGTTGTTTGGTCATTATTTTGGCGGCAGATTTCAAAAGTCAAAGTTTTGATTGTCAAATGTTCCTTCGGCCACGAGGTCGAGTCGTTATGGTGACAGTGAAACGTACCTTTAGAGGGTGGAAAGCGCACTGAACGCTCCGCATTAGCACGAGTAAGTTAACGTAAGGGTTGCTTAGATACCACCGCGTCTCAGAAACATGTCAACAGAAACTAAGTTTGGTAATCTATATTATCAAACGAGTACGAAAGATTTATTTATTAAGTTTTGTTTTAAAATGTTAAAAATTAAATACTACTCAACTTAGAGTTTTTGAAACGAAAAATTTGTAAAATTGCTCTCGAATGGTAAATTGTGTTTAATTAATAAAAGCTACAATTGATAAAAGTTATATTTTTTTTACCAAATTCCGTTTAAACAAAAGTAAAATTAGCTATTAGACTTGATTACTTAAATAAAAATTTAAGTTCTTTTTCTGAGTAAGAAATCCATCAAAGCTACTAATGATTGTTCTGAGTATAAAAGTTACTTTGAAATTATATATAGCTAAAAATTTTGTTTCTAATTATTTTTAATTATATATTTGATAAATATAGTAAAGCATTTGTATTTCTTGAAAACTACATATTTAAGATTGGTAGACAATTGGGGGTATAGCTCAGTGGTAGAGCATTCGACTGCAGATCGAGAGGTCCCCGGTTCAAACCCGGGTGCCCCCTCATAAATAACTTTTTTTTTTCATTACGTTTATATTCTAATAGGAAATCTAATCTTTTTATTTTTTAATTTATCATAATTATATATTTTAATAAACAGTATAATATATATAAATTTAATTTTTTTCATTTTAGCTTACGATATTTATTATCTGTTAGTAAAATTTGCCATTTATTTCTTTTTTAAAATATATGAACAAATAAATCACGTATTTCAATTTAATTTTTTTCGTTATTTTTTTATTAACCATAAATCAAACTGATAAAAATTGAAGCAAAAATTAAATTCTTCAATAATATTAACCTGTATACCTTAATTCTATAGAAGGAGAAAAGACAAAAATAATTATTTCATATTTTTTAATTGATGGATAAGAACATAAT
>VBVR01004715.1:0-13786 GCA_011638315.1 Tetramorium parvispinum | reverse complement strand
CTCTTATATTATTGTTACGTTGTACAGAGTATAACAGACGAAATATTACTTGTAACTTCTCAGTTATAAAACTGTTAGAAACTGTGTTCACTGGGTGTACAAGAATTAAATTGTATAAATAAAAAAAATAAAAATTTAATAAACAGCTTAGAATAAATCGTACATGATAATACCAATTGCTATATCGACCTATTTATGCAACACGGTATGAATTATATTACGACAATAAACCTACATAATAAATGAGCACTTTGTGAACAAGAGATAACGTAATACGTAACTACCATGTGCAGACGATCGAGGATTTCTACAGTTATCTGCGTATAATATGACAGACTAATGAGAAATTATGTTATTCTAAATCCTCTTACTCAAGTATCTCGTATTTAATACGCATACAATATTTGTTTACTACTTTTAGTTGCTAGTTTATACTCCCATTAAATAGATTAAGAATCGCCATCTCGATTCATTAGGATGTAAGGTTCGAAAATCGCAATTAGATGTAATAATCATTACTCAACTAACAGACTACTGCACAGTACAATTGTTCTGAAAATAACACATATTTTTTTATTGCTTGAATTTTTACCTTTTAATATAACGTAATAATATATTAATATTGTCACAATTTAACTTTATATAAATAAACTAGTTTGCCTGTAGAAACAAAATGTAGACAAAATATGAATATCTATTCTAAAACATTGTGTAATCTTTTTTATTCAAAAAACTTAATTATTTTAAAACAATTTTTCAATAATTATTAAATATGTGGATAAACATGAGTATCAATTTATGGCTTTCTTTTATATACTAATTTTAAAACATTTATTATTCTTCTCATGAACAATCACATTTTTGCACTTTTATGATATGTACTTTCAATTCTTGACAAAAACATACATTTCAATTGATATTAAATGTATAAATGTAAATATAAACAATTCAACTGACAATGATTAAATAGATATCAAAATAAATTTGAAATTCAATTTTGATATTAGATGAAATGATATTCTACACCAATTTTACAATTATCGTACGTTTGCCTTCGCAAGAGAGATCAAATTATATAACATTATAGAAAATTTCGAATAAAGATTATTTTCTTCATTGTCGAAGTGCATTCCATCAGACATTTTAGTTTCGTGATTTGGATTTTGTAATGTATTCGTTTATGATCCTGTCAGACGTCGGTTTATTTAGCATTTGAAGTTGCTAAATCAAGATTCAAAGATTCACATCGTAGCTATTCTATAGCAGTGAATGGCGATCTTCGTCCAGTTATCCGCGAAAGAAGCGTTCTCTACCACTCGATGCACGCGGCGTTCGCTCTAGGAGTTTCCAATACGGTCATCCGCGTAATCGATGGCGTAATACGAGGTTTCGAACTCACCGAGAACTGATGCTCCTTCGTGCTTCTCCCGTGACGTTTAATCCTTTCATAACTCTTCCGCGAACGAAGAGAAATTCTCGTATCACGTTCAATCGCTGTAAAATCGCTTCCTCATATTCTCATACATTTTTATATCATTGGCTATCGACTAATTGTGCCCCAAAACAATAACTTGATTATATCACAACGAGGAAAAAATTAATTTATTTTTCAACATTAATGCAGTTACAGATTGTATCAAATACTGAAATTACAATAATCGATTATATCAGTCTATCTGTATAGCACTACAATGTTTATTTATTTTTACAATATATATAATATTTACACATTAATTACATTAATGCAGTCAAAATATATTTATGAACAATGATAAATATTACTTTTCCAATTGTAAATTAATTTATCAAAGTAAATCTTAACTAAATGTTGTAAATTTTTTTCTAAGAGATGAATAGTAGAATATGTTATTTCACTCATTTGTGTCACAAAAAATATTTAAATATTTATTTACCGCACTTTGCTTTATCTCATTTATCGCGCTGTACTTTGTTTATCACACAATGCAAACTTATTTTTAAAAAGACTCTTGAAATATCTAAAAATGGTTGTTTAAATGTCAATTGCAACTTGTCTCATCACATTTTACTAATTGGATTGAAAAATACATAAAATAATAAAATATAATTCTTAAGAGAAGATCGAATCAGTAACAGCGCATACAGAAATTGTATACAAGTATATTTAGCATATATAGTTTTAAAATACGTGATAGGTCCTTGTCTATGATTGTCCACGTACAGACAATTGATGCGTTTGAATTGGAATGTTGATTCCTTGCGAGAAAGTAAGCTTATTAGCGCCAAGATGATATCGAACGGATTATAAGGAAGACATTCTCTTCCTCGGTTTTTTTTTTTCTTTAATCGACGAAGCTGGCGATAGCCCGATGAAAAATAAGAGATGCACATGTGAATAACGAGAAATATTGCGATTCGATCTGCAGCTGCTTCGCGCGCGGATAAATCACGGCTCGCGCTAGCGTGCTTATTATTTATTTCTTCATTTCCGTTTCTTGTCAACATCTCACAGCGCGAAATACTTTTATTCCATAATCGCATAATTACTGTTTCAGCATGACTCTTTAATGTGTAATTAAATTTCTTCTCATCTTTTTAATCCTTTTGTAAATGCAACATGTTTTATCACTTTTTTACATTGGATATAGATTACTGAATAACAATATTAATTATATATATATATTGTTACTTGAAAGACTACATTTTCTTTAAATTTTACTTATATTAAGGAAGGATCTTTTAAAGAATTTTACATTTTGAAAAATATTCTTGCAAATTTTAGGAATTTTTTATTTAAAAATTAATCAGTAGTTCCAATAAACATTACATGTTAGATAAATGATAGTTAATTATTGATTACAGCAAAAGTAACATTCTTAGAATTACTTTGGTTTATCATGTAAGATATCTTGCGAATGCAATTTTCCATATAATTGTAATTTCATATCTGTTTGCAACCGAAACGCCCTGATCATTAAAATTGAAATGAAAGATCGGAGAGATGTTAACTTTCCATTTGCATTAAATATTTTTCGAGAAACCGATCATTTCATTATTTTTGTTGACGCGGATGCAAATAATTATCTCTTTACGTTATCCCGAAAACCTGTTTTTCCGTGCCTCGAATTATATTTCGTCGCAATAAAATGTAATATCAGTTCCTTTTTTTCATACATTTCTTATGTTTGCTTCTTAACCTACTGTGTCAATATCTTCCAACGAGCGTTATTATTTTAATAAATATTATTATATAAAGTTTTTTTGGACAAGGAAAATTACCGTGAAATGTATTTCGACTTGTGCAATATAAGCATATATTTATATTAATATGACATACATATTTTGTCTTTTATATCGTCTTTACATTAAAAATCGAAAGCGACTCATATCAGCAGATATGAACGTTGTAAACATTGTGAAATGTCTGAGACTAGTACTTTACAAAAACAAACTCCTTTGTCTACATGAGATTTTTATAATAAAATGGTTAATCCAAACAAGACTGATTAAATGTGAAAATGATAAGATAAATAAAATATTTAATTTTAAAAGCATTATATATTACTTATATATTTAAAAATGTATAGAGTGTTATATTTTATTAACCATATTTCAAATATATAGTATGAAAACTTAACATATATCTTATTATCAAAAGATGACATAATAATCTTAAATTAATATTTTTATCTATTAATAATCTGTCATTTCTTTCTATTGCAGAGAATTTCTAGGAGAATGTCGATTGGTCTTTTATGGCTTTCATCAATGATAATTTATACGCTTAAAGAGATTTCTTTACACACATTTTCTACGTTTATATCTAGAAAATTTGAATATGAATATGATATTAGTTTGTTGCTTGTTGGGTAGTTGTAAAAATCTTGTTTGACATCTACCCAACAAGCAACAAACTAATATCATATTCAAGCAAGAATTATCTGCTATTACTATGTAAATAAGTGCTATTTTAATTTGATAATGGTAAAAAGTATTACTTCATGAGATTGATATCATATTTCTTACTTCTTCCATCAGCGAAATGAAAAAATACAAATGTACGCATATAAAATAATATTTTCAATTAAACTTGTTGTTAAATATAGCTACAAATAATTACGAGATCGACAATCGTCGACTCTGATGACTGTCATGTAACACGTGGACAAGTGTCGAAGTGTAAAATCTACTTTTATAGAAATTGCATCTCCGCGTTCTTGCAAAGTTGCAGACAGCGAGCGGTTGGAGAAAGGCATATTCACGCACGATCTGAATTACTCGACGAGTAATCTCTATTTGCCGAGTCTCGCTGATTCTTGATCACTTAATACGCACCTAGTAAGAACAGGTCAGGGCAGAGCACAGGGCAAGGATTACCTCAATCCTTCCTCATGACGATAGGGAGCACGATTAATTAAAATAATTACACGTTCATGCGCGCGATAATAGCAGGAAGAGGAGAAATCGAACTTTTTTTCTTTCTCCTGCTATTATTATTTGGATGTTCGTTTTCCAAAAAATCATAGTTTAATGTCCGCAAAAAAATATATCGTAAATAATTTCATCAAATGACATATTGCCTATTTTTAATTATGTTTTTAATTGCGGGTTTTTTATAACGATTATAATATACATATAATTAAATTTTGACAAATTATTTAATTATTCATTATATATTTAATTGCAAAAAAGTAATTAACCAAAAATAATGATCTATCGTTTTATGTTGTTATTTGTGATATCAAATGTGATACAGAAAGTATTCTCCATACAGAAAGTCTTTTATCCAAAGAACTTGCATAATATTTTTTATAGCTTAATATTTTATAATAATAATATATTTGATATATATAATATTTAATTATAACTTATTGATAAAAATAATATAACTATATACATATATTTAAAATATTTAATAACTTTTTATACTTACAACTGATGATATTTAATTTCGCATAACACAGCATTGATATCGAAATAATGACGTTGAGTTGATCGCGTGAAATGAATCGGAACGAAGAACGTATGAGATAATACATTCAAAATGTACGAGTGTAAAAAAATCATTTGATAAATTGACATCACGGATTTCCGTGATGTTACGCAATGGCAATCATGACGCTTTCGATCATCAATATGGAATTATAATATATGATTGTCGAACGTATCATACAACGCATCGTGTCGCTGAGGTCGCCAGTGGATGACATGGCTGTCGTGGGAAATGATCCGAAAAATAAAAAATAACGGCGCACATTCCGAGACCGCTTAAATCCAGTCAAATGTGAGAATGGCGTAGAGTACGCAGTAGGATTAATCGCATCCTACCCTGATTGCGAAACGCATCACTTCACTGGAATGCAGTTGCACGAATTATCGAATAATTAGAAATTGCGGTTACGCCCACTTGTCTCTGCCCGCGGATGCTTACGTGCGACTCGCATAGAGAAACGATGCGAGAGCGATGCAGGTACTCGCTCCAGGTATACGCTCTTCGTCCCATCTTTTCCTTGTCGCGTCTTTGCCGTGTGAACGGTATAGCCATTCCAGTCACAGGAAAATATATGTCTAACTCGTTATTTTTTATTAATAATTTATTAATCTATTAAGTTGTAACATGTTAGATGTCTTCCTAAAAGACTCGAAGCCTTTACGACATTCGGTAACAAATTCCGTGAAACTGGTTTTCCTTCAAAGAAAATGTACAGAAAAAGGAAAAAGCTGCTGTTTCTCTTTCAACATTTGTTTTTGAATTAAATAATATAAACACTTTAAAATGTATTATATAATCAAACTTTTTTTTAAAAGTTCTCAATTAATATTTTTTAAGTCGTAAATATCGATAGATTTATTAAACTAATTGATCTTCATGAAAGCCTGCTTGCACAATCGATCGCTTAAAGATGGAAAAAGTATGGTAGGGGAGGAATGCGATTTCTCTTTGTCAAATTTTTAATGCACGTATGATATCTTTACGAGCACGTGTTTATCTCTTTTTAATTACTTTTAGCAATAATTTGGGACCTTCTCTCGGCAGAGGATACACAATCCGCAGAACAAAGCGCGTGTCAAGATTGCAGGCGCAGCCGAAAGGTGAACAAGTGGAGGACCTTGCGCGAATAATTTCGTCTCGCTGACAATAAAGCAATAGCTCCGTAATATCGAGGACGTCCCTCTTGTTCGACAAATAACGTCCTCGGTATTTCGTATCGCGTTCCTTCTCGCGAGGCGAGACTCCGCGATGCGCACTTTAAAGATCAAGGTTCGTCGAATTGGTTTCTATCGGATTTCGAAGTGCGTGGCATTAACACCTCGCTTCTGGATCGAGCGGTTGCGCCCTGCTGAATGGACCGCATTCTTCTTTTCTGCAGCGTCGTGCGCGATATATTCCTCATCTGCTCGTCCTTCCCTTTCTCGATTCGCGCGCGCGTATTGTTCGAAGACATTCGTGACATTTCATTCTCCTCGATCTTAAAGTCCGAGCACCAAGATCGCGCCGCTGGTCGTAGGTTACCGGAGCCGCAACTTTGCCGCGATGTAGGTATTGCTCGCGTTGCAAGAACGTTACATTAGATCAGTATTTCTGATAATTTTCATATGCATATTTCATACACATATATTTCATGTGTGTACATGAACATACAATAAGCATTCGTAAGACTTTGTCATACAAATGTATTTGGATTGATTACGATTGCTGTTTTCATTAAAGAAAAAATTCAGTCACAACTACTTCATTTTACTTGTATTTTTGAATTACTATAAAATTTAACTTCGCTTATTTTTATATGCTTTTTTTCTTCTTTTTTTGCGTTATCGAAGTATCTTATGTTACATCTCGTCTTAATTAAATAATTAATTTACTATCCTTGTGTTATTGTCACTTTTATAATTTTTTTACATGTTCATCGTTTTCGTCATTTCTACATGCATATTTATGGTTACACATCTTGTTATAAGACTCTTTCTAGGTCAAACATTATAGCAGCGTTTAATGTAGCCTCGCCATTTGCGTGCAGTACTCAATATAATTTACACTTGTATTGAGCTTGTTACTTATTTGTATATGTGTATACGCATAATATTATTATTATTATTTATTTATTTATTTTATTTGTTAATTACTAAAGTATTTTTATCCATTTTATTTGTCATTTATTAAATCACTCTTCTATATTTCTAAAAACTTCACGAAAAAATGTTTTTTCTTTCTAGTTAAATTGCATTCTCTTGATCTTAATCGTTTATTTCTTTGAAGTTTCGCTTCTCGCGACCTCGAGGTCCCGGTGAGATCTTCCGTAACCCCCTCCGTCCGTTGACTCGCCCAAATCCTACGAGAAGAAATGCAGATTGCACCATGAGAAGCTGCTGCGAGGAGCTGCTGTGTCTAGTGTTCGATGCCGAGCGCGCTTATTATCGTGTGACGTAAGAAGTGAGCGTAGTTGGAGACCACGATCCTTTTTTCGCTGCGGCGATGCCCTGCCGTGAATCGCGGGAGGACGCTCGTGTGTATCCACGCGGGAAAAAGAGACAAGACAGTCGGAAACCGTTCCGTGTAATTTCTAATTAAAAAAAAAACAAAATAATTGAAAATTATCGATGGTTCCCTTACTGTCTCTATCCATTTTTTTTCTAAGATTCGCCATTCGGAATTTGGGACAAAGTTCTATCTACAATTTTGCGTGCCACGTACTATAAAGAATATTGAAAGGATTTCTTCAAAATTCTTTAAAATTTGAAAAACTCGTTGACGCCAGTAATATCAATTGAATAAAGTTGGTTTAAGATCCGCTATCCCTTTTTTTTAGTTTGATCTCTTATAATGTGAAGTAATAACACACTGAAAAAAAATTTTGATTAAAAACAGACAAATCAGAAAATCTTGTAGAATTGACCAAATATTTTGGTTATTATAATAGAACTCAATATTTTATACTTATAATAATCAAAATATTTTATGAATCCTACAAGATTTTTCTGATTCGTCCGTTTTTAACCAGAATTTTTTTTTCAGTGCAGGACAGAAAAATTACCAAAGTGACATCGACGTTAATCAACAATCACGTCAACCTTGACGCGATTTTTTTCTTCGGCACATCGTGTCGTTTCGGCGCGAAGAAGAAGAAGAGGAAAAAAACCGAAGGACGCTCGCGCAACGTCGAGTCTTCTTCCCCGTAGGATGCTCTTCTGCAGGCGGGGGCACGGAAGGGACCAAGTGGAACGTAGAATTCGCACGCGAATTCAATGGAAGATTATAAAGACCCCCCGATTTTCTTGTCGAAGACAAGCGTGTCATACTTAAGCCGCCGCTACGCTCGGCGATGCCTTTGTCCGCCGCGCGGATCTATGTAGGCATTCCCTTGGTCGCGATGAAAGTGAAAACCCCTCGCTCTGCTCGCAAGAGATGACCTACTGCTTGCCGAGAATCTGGGTGCTCCATCGCGCATGGCGCCGTGGCATTATTCACGACTGTTCCTCGCCTCCCCCGCCCCGATTCCTCTTCTCGTATCGCAGGATCCGCTTAAGAAAAATGGACCACCAAATTAATCGCTCATCCTCAACTTTCGACACTCGAAGAAAGATTTCGACGGCGCGAAATATGAGAATGATTCTTGAAAGTATTTTAAACGTTGCACTGAAAAAATATTCTAGTTAAAAACGGACGAATGAGAAAAATCTTGTAGGATTGATCAAATATCCTAGTTATTATAATAACAATTCTGGTTATTATAAGTTATAAAGTATTGAGTTCTATTCCATTCGTCCATTTTTAACCAGAATTTTTTTCAGTGTGGAAATGATTGATATATTTATATTGAATTTAAAGCTATTTTAAAATTATTTTATAATTCAAGATGCAAATGTATTATTGTCCTTTTGAAGAATTGCGCGTCTTATACGTATCATTAAAATACTAATTGTTCTCGCAAAGACACTCTGACTCTCACAATTTTTCTTCGCTGCACAAGGATGTGCTATCTTGCAAAACTATCGAATCCTGCGCACGCCTGATTACTTCATCTTTAGGTTGCAATTATGCCATTATGCCTGCTGCTTCATACATACACTGTTAGAATTGGCTTCTGAATGCGCACCTGCCGAGCATATTCTCGTCTCTCGCCACATGTACGTGCGTATGAGGGCATGCGTTTTGAAACCCCCGCACGGTACTTGACATCATTCCCGAAGAATGTAGTACACTTTTGCTAGTCTCATCAAGGGAAAATTAACTTTCTCAGGAGTTACTCGCGTATCAAGCAAAGCAACTCTTTAAATGAAGTAATAACTTTGAAGCGTAGCGATTAATCATTCAGCATAAATTTTGCATAATTCATATGGAATATTTTTATTTTTTTATACCGATGTGCCAATTCCATCGCTATTTTCAGCTCTTAATGTTAAATCAATCTAGAGAAAGAAAAATAGTTAATTTTTTTTGTAAAAATATTTTAAAAAGATTTTGAACAAACTGTACAGGTATGCTTTTATTATTTTTCCTTATTAAACATTTTGAATATTATCTTCTTAACTTTTAACTTTTTAAGTTTTATTTCTAAACATCTTTTAACTAAACAGTTAATCGAGATGTATTCATTCCGGAAAAAGAAATTATCTGAATATCTTGTCTTTTCGCGATTAGAGTTTTATTAGGAATATTTCCGAAGAGTGTAATTATAGTTTTTATTGCAAGTTGCTAGAGCAACGTACTAAAGGTACATTCGCACGAAGGAAGCTTAATTTCTCAGGCAGTTCGGCGGATGGACAAAGAGAAATTAGTTAGACGATTGGCTGCGACGCGGCCTTAATGATCTTCTTTTTCCGGCGCGCGGTAGAAACGCGACAATAGAGGTTTTGACGCATACTTGAACGAGGGACTAATTGCGACATCAGGGTCGCAGAGCGTGCTGTGAGATCAAGGCTACATGCGCATCGAAAGCATCATGTCAATAATGGGCACCGGGTTAGTTTGCGATTGTAACCTTTTTGTTCGATCGAGCGATTAATCACGATATGTAAGCCTTTTATTTGAAAAATCGAATGCTACATCGATCGAGCGTGATATACTGCGATATTTAAGACGGAAAGCTTCAAGTTATTAATTGCTTAAATTGCGTGAGAAAGAAAAATGAAAGAATCGTGTGACTTTTCTAAATTATCTCTATTTGTAGACGTTACAAAAATTATTTTTCGCGTACGCTTAAAAAAAACAGTAGAATTTTTAATAAACTCGGGAATGACATTAAAAAAGATAGAATTATAAAATTTTAGTTCATTAGAAATTTTTATCAACAGGACTTTGCGATTTTTAAGATTATTTTCTTTTTTTAGAGATTAAGAAAATAAGATTAGTTTTGTATTTCTTAATTAATGTAACTAATTAGAGAAGAAAAAGTACACGCACAAAATAATCTATCTTTTATTTTATATTTTTATACTTTGTGGATTTTTGTTATTATATTATCATTTCTTTTACTAGAGATTAAGAAAATAAGATTAGTTGCGTGTATTTCTTAATTAATTAGAGAAGAAGAAACACACACAAAATAATATCTATCTTTTATTTTATATTTTTTTATACTTTGTGGATGTTTATTATTATAACAAAGTTGTACGATTCTTGGCAAGTGTATGTACAGGAATTTAATGTTTGTAAATAATGTGCTTTTTGTGATCGGACATATGGCATACGTGTTACGTCCGCTCATTGTGCTTTCCGTTACAAATTTATTGCAGTTGCAATCATAGCAATTGGCATTGTTACAAATGAGATCTCGCTATCTCGTGATCGTATGCAATGATAGGTGGAACATGCATCCTGAGAAATGCATAAAATCCTGAGAAACGCATATAAATGACTTCATCCATCTTGCACCGGGACTATATTTGCACAGTCCCTTTCGAATTTGCGGCAGAGAACGAAGTATGAATGAATGTCATACGTTGAACTTGGCGACTATTTCATTGACTCATTTAACAATTTATTTGTTTATTTAATAATTAGTCAAGTGCAAGATAACCGTTATGCCTAAGATGTGCTAGTTCCGAAGCTTTAAAATAAGAAGGAAATGTCAGATGGCGAAATCGATCTTCAGTTGTTTCATAAACACTTCTTGAGGCGCAAGCGATAATCACCTCGCCAAATATATCGAAAGGCGATGGAATACTTAAATAGGATACGGCAATTTATCCTTTCTGACAATACTGACTATAAGCGGTATACCGTAACATGGGAGGATACACATCGTGTACGAAACCGAACGAAATATCAAATTGTTCCCATCGCCCTGTGACGAAATGAGCGGGAGTACGGAAGGAGCGACGAAAGGGGGGAGGTGCCCCTTTCATCGCGGGCGGACAAAGAACATAGCGAGACATCCGGCGAATTTCGACGAGATCGCATCTGCTATTAATACACGTGGGATCACACCGATTGCTATAATGATATGCATGATGCCGTTGCAAAACGTACTGTCCCAAACGCTAAACGCTCGCAATAACTATTAGTATTGCACCGCCCTCGATCCATGCGAAACGACTCGCACTTGAGTAGTTTGGGATAAAAGGACTCTCAGCACAATAAAGTTAAAACGGAATAAAATAAACATAATTAGCATCAATGAGTGAAGATGAAAGATAAAATTAATTATTTTAGAATCGCGCGATTTGCGATTCACATAAAACGGATTCGAACGCGAGGCATAATTCGAAAAATTTCATCTCTGAGAAAAATATTAATAAATAGAAACAAAATATAATATAATATAAATATAAATATAAACAATAAATAAAATAATTAGAAAATAAATATAACACAAGTAAAAATAATAATTAAGGATACTATTAAATTGTTAAAAAATAAATATAACACAAATAAAAGTAAAAATTAAACATACCATTAAATCGTTAGAAAATAAATACAATACAAAAATAAAAATTAAAGATACTATTAAATCGTTTTAATCTCGCATCATTTATACTTCTTAATTCATACGAAACAAGTTCTATTCAAGCATAATAATTTGAAAAAAAAGGAATTTTTCATTATAAAAGTAACATTATAAAATTGTATACATAATAAATATATAATATGAACCATGTAATAAGGAAATGTTAAGATCTAATCTTCTTAGTATAAGTACATATATCTCATGATGTATGCTTTTGAATTTCACTTGAACGACGGTACGTACACATACATATGTCACTTTCAATGTTGAGCACGGATTAAAATCCCGAGGATGCGATTGCGTGACTCAAAATTAAACAAAGACAGATTGCAGCGTGGCGTTTGTCTAATGAGGGATATTTCTCATTAATAATATTGAAATTACAATGTAGTCGCGCGCATTAGTTGGACAATCGCAAGTTATCCGCGACCTTTCTTCGCCGGTAAGTGTGGCGAATGTGTTTCGAATCAGCGCGCTTTTTATATACCCGAACGTACGCGCGGGGATTAATGCTTGGAACATAACTCAACGATGGCATGTCAACTGTGGCCGATATTAGCGGCGACGAGGTGAGAAGAAAAATTTTACGAGCCGCGGAAGACGTTGAAAATGTTGGCGCGAGGTCGACCGACGTTATTTCGACATGTGAGCGTATGTATGCGCTAATACACGGCGAGGGATTTGACTTGGGCCGTAATTAGCTCGTTGTAGCGCAGGTTGCTACACGTATTGAGACGGCGGTGGTCGTTACGCCACGAAATCGCGGCGAATTTCTGATTTATGATACAATCGGAAATGTCAACGAGCGAAAAAGATTATTGGAAACGGTTATTAACGTTACGATAGACGAATTAACTATGATGAATATCCATTTTGGATAAACGAGTACTTCTAATAGAATTGAATTTAATAAAGATTTGTGTATACAGAATCAGATTTAATTTAAAGTATATTGTGCTTTCTATTGAAATAAAATGGATTTGAATATGAGCGAGAAAGAGAGAAATCTGCTGATGATTTATTATATAATGTTTTAATCTACGTAAAGAAATCTTTCTATTATTGCAGTTCTTATGCAGTACTTCTTATTGTCGTAATTATCACGTTTTGTAATTATTAAGTTGTTCATATATAATAATATTAATATACTACTTATCTATTATTACAATTTCTTTATTCTTGATTCCTAATTTTTATTCTTATCATTACACTATATTAACGGCTATACATCTTACGAAAATATTAAAAATATATATTAATTTATATTAAATTAATTTAATTATATAATATTATTATTTATTACGTCATGACATAGACTTAATAAAATTTTGTTGAGTAAATATTAAGTAAATTCAATCTTAATTATCTGTTTTTGGTATCTTAATGGCTAATTCGTTGAAGTACTTGCATAATAATTCGCTACTCTGCACACTTCGCTTATATTTATGACTCTTGCAAACCGTAAATATCCTGTCATTACGAAGTTAGCTAATATAAGATGGATCTAGCCTTGCATGACATGTGTATAATTGTGTATTCAATTAATAAATTATATTTAATATTACTAAGATAATGAATACAATGTTATCAATTATTTGCTTTTAACTTTAATCAATGTATTATTTTATATTTTCTGTATATGCTTTTATTTAATAGCTCAAAATCTAAATAATTATTTAACCAAGATGATTACTTTTATCAATATTTTCATATCTAATAAATAAATTTAATAATTTTCTTAAATCATGTTTAAGTAAATAAACTGAAATTTATAGATTTAAAAGATTTCTTAATAATGTATATAGGTGTGTGTGTGTGTGTGTGTGTGTGTGTGTGTGTGTGTGTGTATGTATATATAT
>VBVR01004714.1:0-13788 GCA_011638315.1 Tetramorium parvispinum | reverse complement strand
AAATTTTGGTTATTATAATAGCACTCAATAATTGATAACTAGAAAGTTATTATAATAAGAATTCTAGTTATAAGTTATCAAATATTGAGTTCTATTATAATAATCAAAATTTTTATTATAATAACCTGAATATTTAATCAATTCTATAAAATTTTTCTGACTTGTCGGTTTTTAACCAAAATTTTCTTTTAGTCTACGTATCATTGGCAATTTCATTAATAAATTGTAATGTACGTACATAATCTTTAGCGAGGCTTTAGAAGTAACATTCGAGAACAGTCTCTCTTCTCTTCAGCCATAATGAATCCGTTTATCGTTCCATCTGCATGAACGTGGCATAATGGTATTACGTGGCTGGAAGATACAGAGGCGAGTGACCGGGGAGGATAGAGGAGGTGGATGGGGATAGAGCGGGAGGGGTTGACTTCGTGTTGAACCTTCGTAGCGACCTGCTGGTCGCGGCGATGGTCATTTGTGGGAGCTGAGCCGACTTCTCGGTGAGGGGAAGAGCGAGAGGGGGCGAAATGTCTCTTGCGATCCCACGACGAGATACCGGACACGCTACAGCCCCTCTTAATCCCCAAGTGATGTCCACTGCGACACGCCATCCCCGCCGGAGACGCCGAGATTGTCTTCGAGGGGGGTGCGCACAAAAGAACGTACGCGGGTACACGAGGTACTTTTACCACGGCCGCGGAAAGAATTGCCTTGACACGCAAGAACCGGCTGTCCCTCACGAAGAGGAATATTGGCAAACCGCTCGTAAATAACCTCGCGTTTAACATCGTTATTTATGGCATCGCGTATACGCGATTTACAAAACAAACGGACTGATAAATTAATGTTAGGTCGACCTGACTGAATATGCGATTTGCGATGTTAATGCGAATTATTATTAACCGGCCTTAATCCGTTACTCGAATTACATCTTCATTCCAAGAGAGAATGAGAGGAGAACTAATTTCCAAATTAATATAGTTTAATATTAATTTGGAAAAATCTATTCTGTACGCATACATAATTTCTTTACGCGTAATGAAAAAAAAAGTTAAAAGTATATATATATTATTTCTCAATCAAATTTTCATAAATCATTATATATTTATTACATATTCTACACATCTGATACTTTTCTACGAAATGAATAATTAGATTAAAATTGTCAGAATTTTACTATTGTAGGTTTTCTCGAATAAGCTATCGAAAATATTCCTTTATGATTAATAGATGCTATTTATTGATTTTAATTTAAAAGAAATTATTCAACATTATTTTAAAAAATATTTCTACAAATAATATTCCCATAAGACACTTTTACTTGGTCTCTTTCTTGGAAAATATTTTTGCGCCTGAGTAGATGACGTCTTGAGGAAACGAAATGCAAGCAGAATGCGGGGGTTATTTTCCACCCCTGATGGTTACGCGCTGACGCGTCAGAACGTCTTGTCGAAGGTTCACGCAAGCGTATGCGTATGCGTTACGCGTGACTATACGCGCGACGGACACGCGACTTCTTCCTGTCTCACGTCATATGTCTACCTTACGCTTTCCTTCCGCCTTTTTGCCTACTATCAAGCCCAGTTAATGTATTCGTTTTCCAACCTCTTCGCGATATAAAGAACCGCCCTTTTCCATAATTTCCATGGTATAATAATAAATAGAATTATTTAAAAACTTTAACCTTTTTAATGATGAAAGTATACAAATATTTGACAGAAATCAAACATTAATATAGAAAGTATTTAGTAATATGACATTCGATAAAATCTTTAAAAATGCCTGTCTCAATTCAATTGTTAATAAAGTTTTCATTGTATAGAGTACTATAGAGATATCAACGTGATAATAACGTGTACTTAAGAATAAGATATAAATTAAGAAATAGACTTTTTTGTGAGAATGTTGTTTGATTGAATCCATAATATTTTGTTCGGACACGTCTCTGCTACCACATAATTATATAAAGAGCAGGAAGACCATATACCGGTCACTCGCAAGCGGTATGATAAGCGGTGCACATACTTGCCGTGAGTACCCGCGGTACTCACGCGGATATCGTGTAGGGCACACTCCGGTATCAACACCGTGAGACACGGCAACGCAGCTACTGGACATGCCACCGAGATCACCGGCCCGATATCGCTCGCTCGTATTTATGGCCGCCGAGATTTCGCATTATTAGAGCCATTTACCGTTTTCGCCCTATAATATCGCGGCATATGCCCGCGCTGAGATTGCCGAGAGGCGCCTCGAATCGTGAATCGTGAATTTAAGGGTCGATAGAGGCCGAAGGTAATTTCGGAAGACTTAGAGCCTATCAGATATAAGTTACGTCTTAAGCCCAAGTACTTTCGACCACGACAGAGTGTAAAAGTACGGAGAAAATTATTTTGTACGTGGCCGGCGTATTTAAGTGGATAACATGATCGTTTTAACCGAAACCATTCGTATAAGTAAATGTAATTTTGCAAACTTTGAATATGTATACATATATTATTATTGGATAACAATAATTGGATAACAATATAGTTTTTACAACTGGAAATTATTCAATTTTTTAAATTTTTTTTAGGGCTAGTTTTTTCAATTTTTTGGTAAGCTAATTAAGAGTTAAATCATACGTCTATCTTTGTTTTATCTTCAAATTAGACAAGTCCAGACGTATGATTTAACTGTTAGTTAGCTTACCAAGAAGTTGGAAAACCCGGCCTTTATACAAATATCTCACCCAAAAAAGAGTATTTTACATTCAAAGTGATTTTTCCTATAATCTCATGTTCTATAAGCTTACCATTTTACAGCAAACATATTCCTTTTTCAATCAAGTGAAAAATATTTTTTTTCTCTTAAATACTCTTGTTTATATTATTTTTCTCTTGATTTCAAAGGAATCCTTTTGAAGTCAATACAAGAATAAAATCCTCTAAAATGTAGAGGATTCCAAATATCAAAATTATTTTTTTTTTAATGCTATTTCTTTTATTCAGTAGAATGAAGATGATAAGAAGATACCTGATGTATATTTTCTCTGTATCTATAAATGAAACATGAAATTAATCAAAATAATTTAAGATCAAAACTAACCATTTGATAACAACCGTTAATGATCGTGTAATTGTCATGTTCCGTATTTACTGTACGGTAGATAGATTTAGAGGTATGAGACAACATTGGCTGATTTACTATCATTATGTACAATTATATGTCGTAAATTGTGAGTTTGATAAGTTTATATTAGGGCGTTGTTACACGTGCCGTATAGAAGCACGTAGAGGCTCATCAGCTTTTGTACGAAATGATGACACTTCTTCAAACACATTACCAAATAACGACTACCCATGATACGACCCACGTTCGGCCGTGACGATAAAATAAGAAATCAAATAAGGGTGGTATCCTTTTACGACAAATTGCGCTATCACGCTTTGTATTAAGTACAATTTTCAACCTTCGGCACGAAGATTATTGAGCGACTATTGAACGCTTGATAATTTCTTGATCGTTTAGAATCTAAACTTAAATTATCATATCTTTTACAAATTTTACATAATCATTAACAGTTGTTATCAGATAGTTAGTTTTAATCTCAAATTATTTTGATTAATTTCATGTTTCATTTATAGATACAGAGAAAATATACATCAAATGTCTTCTTATCATCTCTTTTCTACTGAATAAAAAATAGATTTGTATAAAAAACAATTTTTTATAAGGAAAGCCTTATTTATTAAGTATTAATTAATATTGAAGCATATCTAAAACGTTCTTTGTTGTACTTGATGGACTTTCGATCTACATTCATAAAAATACAGAATTTTCCGTCATCAATCGAATCTGTCTATTGCGGCACATCGCAAGCGAACTGTTCAGCAAGACTACCCCTAATGAATGGAAGTTGAGCGACAATCGCAACGATAGGAGGCTCGGATACTGACAGGAGAGCCGAGAAACCATCCATTCCTACATTAAACCACGTTATCGCCAGCGTTAACATTCGTCTTCCAGGATGCATTGTCCTGCGATCCAGCTGGGGCAAGGTCCTCATCCGTCTCCCATTCAGGGTCGTGAGTCTCGACATTTCCGAATCTCCGAGGCGGTCCATTGTGCTCGGCCCTCGCGTTGCTCTCCAGCCCTTTCCTTCTCTCCTCCCGTCCCCTGTTGTTGCCCTGCCTCCTCTCGCTCTCGCTCTCGTTTCTCCTTCTGTCTCGCTTTAACTCGCTCGATCTTTATACCTCCGCTCCGTCTCCTCGGTCGTCCTCTCTTTCCGTGCTCGGAGTCCTCTCGTCCAGAGGTAATACGGTGCCTCGAGAAGCACCGAAGGGGTGGATCGAGGGGAGGAGGGGGTGTGCGCTCAGTAGATGGGGTTTTTAGGGGTGGCGACATAGAATCCGGGAATTCGTGTCTCGCGGGGTAGTCTCGGCAGGAGCTCTATCGATTCTCAACCAGACACACAATCCTCCGAGCATATCTCGCGCGGTATCCCAATGTATAATTCGTCTGCGTAAAAGCTCTGTTGTTCCAAATAGCAAACAAAGAGTTTCAAAACTAGAATAATTGCGTATGTCAGTAGAATTGTTGAAAACAATGATTAAGACTTTTATTTATAAAGAGTGGAATTTTGATAGATAAACGCATTTACTTTTACGCGTTTCGTATACTTTCAGATTATACATTCGAATTGTTGTAATTGTTTTATATTATTGCAAATATTTTAATACGATATTTATTGTCATGTACGAAGAATATTTTTATATAGAAAAGTTGTTATGAAAGAAATTTTGCAACGGTATCCAATATTAAAAAGCGTATCGAATAATCTACGGTCAAATCTATGAATATGATGAAAAAAGTAAGAGAGAAGTGGATATAGAAATAAAATTATCGTCGTCACGAAGGAGAAATGAGAGTAAGCGATAACCAATAAATTTCTCTCTATGAGGTACTTAAATACCGCAAGTTAATACGAACCTGCAAATCGTACATTTATTTTTAATCCGTAAATTTTTTTCAAAGGATAGTATATTATAAAGGTGCAATTGCATATGATATATTATTAAGAATTAATATAATTGTTTTCAGTTTTGTTAGTTTCTAATCATGTGCCATTATCAACACGCGTGAGAGTCGATAATAGAAAAAATTCTGACAATTAAATGGAGAAGATCTTCGGTCTGGATCTTCTAATAATAATATTTCTGTGTGAATTTTGTTTATTTTTTCCAGCTTAACAAACTGTAATTATTTGTCCGTCTTGAAACTTGAAACACGGATTTTTATTGTAATAATAAATCTGTATATTTAAATCGATAACCAATTTAACTTGCTTATGCTAATGAACATCCCTTTTTAAATCATTGTAAAGAATTTATATTGCGGAAAATACCACCTTAGTGAAGGTTTAAACTTCCCAACAATTCGTGATGGCGTTTTCGCCAATTCCACCAAAAAATGATATGAACATATTTATATCACAATAACTGATAAATATTAGAAAATATATCTTGTTTCTGTAGCATAACTTTTTGTAAAACGCATAACATATTGAAAATATATCCATGTTGCTATTGAAACATTTTGAAATGTTATTATATGTTATTTGAAACTTGTATTTCTCTAATTGTAAGATTATTATTAATGCAATTTTGAATATCTTTAAGCGTTTGCTGTAACGAGAGGACGTAGATTGGGGATCGTAGAAGCAGATTGCGGGAAACGGCGACGTGAGTATCGAGAGAAGGGAAAGAAAGGTAAGGGAGGACCACAATATCACAGCGATAAATCCATCGGGAGTTGATCAGCCGGCACTCTGCACCCAGTGCACGTATTCTTGGCATATCCACTTGGCGTGACCAGGAAGGGACGCCATCTTGAGGGTTTCCTCGCTCCACCTGCGAGGGTGATTCTTTATTGTTTCAATAAGCACGGCACAGGTCCAGTCTTATTAGCGAAATAAACCTCTTTTAACGGCGCTGCCGCGCTCCGCTTCTCGCTCTTCCTCCTCTTCTCCTTCTGCCTCTTTTTCTTCTTCCTGCTGCTCTCTATTGCTCGCGGAAAGACGCACGGGAGTCAAGTAAGCCTGTGGAAGAGGAAAAAGCTTCTCCTTGGCGAAGACGAGAAAGATTCGGCGAGGATAAGAGAGGAGCGGAAAGGGACCGAGGGATTCTTGAAAGAGTTCTCTTTCAGAGGAGTCCAAAGAGAGAATCGATAGGTTTTTCCGCGGGTTTCCATGGAGACCGCGAGGCGAATCGGACTGTACACGCGATAAGCGACGAAGACGTGGAAAGAGCATCGCCGCAGTGGCGTAAGCGCCATCCCCTTTTTCGTTTCCCGCTGCCTTTTCCTGTCGAGGAGATTACATAAGTTCCCTTCTCTGCCGTGCGCGCACAATAAGACCATTTCGTGTCACAAACGTAATGCTACGAATGAATGAATAAATGTAACTCAACCAGAGTAGAAATACCATTGACGACATTTTCCGCAAAACTGTTTTTAAATTAAGTGTATCGTTATTCATATATTTTACGTTGTAGATAAAATTTATTTAATTTAAATCGTTGATGGCAATTACATCTTATCTAATTTATTCTTGTGAATACTGCACAAATTTTGTTTTGAAACAGATGCGAAATATGCTTAATAAATGTCTACGTTTACCCTAATTAACGTCACACAGCAACGGCAGCAAGAAAATGTTTCCAAAAAGTAGAAAATGGCGACTACAACCATTTCCGAAGAAATTTTGTAGCTGGAGGCGAGTCGGTTGAACGGTCCACCTGTCAGGTCCCTCCTACTGCGGTCCTTTCTTCTCGATCTTTTTCTCTCTTACGAAAATATGCGGATTCTTGGTGCCGAACGACATCGTCCGGTTCTCTTACGTGCCGCGATGGCTATTAGGTTGAGTACAATCGTGTTCGAGGCATCGCCAAGTCGGCCATTTTGCTCTGAGATCGTTTCTCATCTTTTATGATGTTTGACACCGTCGTGTCGTTTGGCCGCGTCTTGTTTCAGTCCCGCGAGAAACAATTGAACGTCCTCGAATTGATTTTCGGAAGCCTTAATTTAATTTTGCGTCCCACTAAGAGAGCGTGGAAGAAAGATGGAAGAAAGAAAGAAAAGATCGTAGGAAAGAAAAGCGAAAAAGGAAGGGAATGAGTGACCACAGAGACGAATCTTTTGTTTCCTATCGCGTTTATGGTTCCAATCGTCTTTTTAAGTCACGTTGACCTTCCTGAAGGGAGGATATTGATGTTCACTTAATGCGACTTGTCCGATAAATGGTTTAAACTACTAGTATAATCTTAAAGAAGAAATATATTTGATAAGCTTCGCAAAACATGCATGTGAGCAATTCAATTCTTACAAACGAAAATGTAAACTTCCATGTTTAACTAAAATTTGTTGTACAAATATTTTTTTAAATTATTAAATAGTTTCTTATTACAGACTTTATAATAGGAAACATAATCTTTATATAAATGACACGTATAGATCAAATAATTTTTTCGGAGAATTAAAATTGTACAGAGTTTACGCAAATCCTAATTACTTAAAAGAATTCTGTTAATTATATTAATTACAATTGTAAATTGATTTTATAAATTTTGTGACTAAAAAGCACATATCTGCTGAAAAATGTGGGTGGTCGCTTGCTCTCGCCTTTCACGTATCTCTTTCATTAATTCTCAGAAATATCACTTTGAGCGGTGCCACCCACAGCAAGTCGCGCGTATTCTCGACGAGTCGCAATATCTGATGACTCTGTTTCCTCTCTCGACAGAATTGGAAGTGATTTTTAACGAGAACGATTTTCTTGCGAAAAAAAATGATAAAGATACATAAATTACAAATAATGCGGAATGAATGTTTAACATATGTAAAGAATTGAAATCCTAGTAAATTGGAATGCAAGGAAGTCTAAATTATATCTCAAATTTAAAAACGTAAAATTTGAAATGATTTGAAACGTTATCAACCATGAAGAAATCACATTAATTACTTTGCCTATTAATAGGTTTTTAATAATAATAATGTGGTACACAATAACGGATTACGGTTCTTATCGATTGAATAAATGTTGATATAATTGAAAACGCATCTTTCCTTTCATTGTGCGCACAGTAATATATTAAATATCTTGTATCTCTTTAGCGTTTTCTAATTCTCTGTGCGCTACGGAATATTTGTGCAAAGTCTGCTGTTCCAAATCGCGTTGCTCTCCTCAACGTCTTTAACGACTCGGACTGAATGTTGAACCTGAGATCAAACGGCAGCGGGTAAAAGACGAAATTCGTCACGAGCGGAGTGTCGGCTTAGCAGCAGCGATAGACCGGAAAGGTACTTCGCAGGCAGTGTCTCGCAATACGGGTGTTTGTAGTAACGCGGCCCACCGCCCTCACACGTACCTGTCCGTGGCTGCGCGTGCACGTGTGCGCGCGCGTACGTGTGTATGCGTTTTGCATGTGTATATATAAGTTACGTGTGTGCTCATGCAGCCGATACGTGTTGGTGCGCGGTAGCTTTGCCAGGAGTCAGTGACACCTCTCGCATCGTCGGTGGCGGCGACTGCGGTTTCTGGTAGCCATGGTAACCACCTCCCTCCACCTCCACGTTCTCTTTCTCCATCTCCTGCTCTTCCTCTACCTCCTGAAGGGATTCCGCTACCTCTGTTCCTCATCGGACCCCCCCCGCTCCCTCCTCCCCGGCGTCTCTCTACGATCCTCTCTTCTCCGTCTCCTTTTCCAATTATCATACCATCTCGCTCAGTCGCACCCGTGGATGTCACCCGCGTCTCTTCCTCCGTCTCCATCCTCTCCTTCTCCTTCGTCCTCTGGCTTTGAGTTCCTTCGCAGAGAAGGACTGATTCGAACGGGAGAAAGGAAGAGGACCGAGAAATGGCCACTGTTGCCAAGCATGTCTCCCATTCTCTTTTCTCTCTCTCTCTCTCTTTCTCTTTCTCTTCTCTCTCGTCAATGTTCCGCGTTGGATACACGCGCAAGCTGCGCTGCCAATGTCGTTGACGTTGGTGAAGCCGACGATGTGTATGAATAGATGCAGCACCATGTTACTGCCGCGACTACAACGACCACTCTGCCGATGCAGTCTCCGTTTCTCTTTTAGCCTCTTCCTCGTCGACTCTTCGTGTAATATCGCTCTCCTTCTTGTTCCCGATGTCTCTACGTCGCCTCCCTCTTCTCTTCTAGCGTGTCTGCCATAATGGCGTTAGACCGTCACGGCGCGGCGCCCAGTTATAGCGCGATGTACGACAGGATGTATGACTAACAGTTTCTGCTATTCTGGGAGACGAGCTCGGTGCCGACGACGTTAAAGGAGAATTCGATTTCGTTCGCTGCGAAGGTTTTTGGCAGTTTCAAGTTTGTCTCAAAGACAATTATAGATTTTCGTTTCTTTACGTTAGAATAATGTATTTTCAATCCATTCAGTGCAGATATTTTTTTAGTATATTTGTATTTTAATATATATATATTTTTGTAATCTATCTCTCTAATCTATTACAACAACATAAAACATGAATGTATAACTTCCCTAAATTATTTTTATAAATTTACTTTGCAGAACACTTCACTTATTGCTTAAATTATATCCTGTGACGCGAACATTTGCTGAAGGGAATAATGGAGAACGCGGTAATTCTCGGAGACAAGGAAAGCGTCCATTTTGGATAACATTGCCTACTGGTGCACGGACAGCGAAATTACTGTGGCAGCGCGCGCAACTACGGAGATGAGCAGAGATGCTTCTGCGGCTGGACCAACCAGAAATGGAGGATGCTCCCCTCGATCCAATCCCAGCTGCGGGATGGTTTCTAGGCACTCACACTAGCAATTTCGAAGAGTCAAACCGACCCAGGGACTCGTGTGAACGTGCAGGAGGATGGCTCTGATGAGCGAGGGAGGCATCGCCACGAGTGGGAAGATGATCGACCAATGGGAAGTTCCCTCGGCAGAGATAACGATGGGTCGAGTTATGCGTGAAGAGAATAGGGAGGTGAAAAGGAGTAAGAGAGTGGGAAAAGACAGTAACTGACATCGCGCCAATGGTAACTGTGGCATCCCTACGCAGAAAATGCATTCGTAGTGAGTATCGAATGTGTAGGCGATGACAATCGTAAAAAATATCTATAAAATATATAGAAAAACAAAATATTGCCTATTAAACAATTAGAAAAAAAATCTCTTATTTCTTATAATGACAAAATATAAAGAATTACTTTCTTTACATTTATATACAGGATAATATAATTTAATAGATTTATTTATGGGATTGTAATTTATGAGATTTATTTATGGAATTATCATTTAATTTAGATTTATATATGGGATAATATAATTTAACATTATCCTATTTTCTTAAAACAATTTTACTATCATCAATATTTTCTGTAAAACGATATTTCATCAGATAGGCGTTCTCACAAGAGCGAAACTTGCATTGCCGATCTGTCCCTTTCTTCTTTAATATTACGTGCGCCACGTTAAAATGTGATCTTGTAAGTCTACTTGTGATTTCCGGTAGAAACTTTTGAAAAACATGAATCTCGAGTAATAGACACGTGAGTTAAAGTTGACGGTATTTCCGTCTTAGACTACCCTTCCGAGGGTGGTGCATTTCGTGCACGCTGTGATAAGAAGAGAAGCAGAAACTTAGACGCGCGATTACTTCGTTATACTTAATTGGACGCATCTATATGAAACGAAAACTATATAATAAATTTGAAAGCGTCTCGGATTTTAAGCAGACAAATACGATTACGAGTTCGATACAAAGAATCGACGTTACATTTTGCTGCTATGTTTTCCGGAATGGTATCAGCCAACTGGTATGTGACGGCTCTCTTTCTTCCTATCTCTCATTCTCTCCCCCTTCCCCTTCCCCTCTCTCACTCTCTCTCGTAGTAGAGAGAGATTGCGACCGAAGAGGGATGGAAGACGAGGTGCGCGCGGCTCCTTCTCGGAGGATCAATAGAGACAGGGAGACGAGACCTCTTTCCCACCCTCCGCGTTTCCTCGCGCTGCTCTCTTCTCTCTCCTCCCTCATCCCTAGCGGCACCCTTCCGAGAGGGGACCCTTCCTCTGATTTCTCATCCGCGCTTCTACTTCTCCACACTCTCCTCTTGTATTGCTCCGACGATATCCGGTGATAAAACGGAAAATAAAAATAACAGAATATAGAAATACAGAATATAGAATATAGAAAATCGCAAAATGGTACGTCATATATTATATTATTATTGTTGTTATCAATTTTAATTAATATTTGATGTTTGTATGTGTGTGTCATTATTGTTGACGAAAGGATAGAATCACATAAAAATTGTTAATAAGCGATATGATATAATAAGAATTTCAAAATAGCAAATAGTAAATAATAGCAAAAATAATAATATTTTACAATAGATATAAAATATATAAGACTATAGATACACTCTGTTCCATTTCTCTCTTGTTGTTAATTTTGATCATTTCTTTAAAATTTTCAGTTCCATTGCATCTCATCAATTGATAGTTAACGATTCTTTTAAGCCCATGTTTATATATAAGAAATGTGAAACACATGATGTTATTATTTACTTTTAATTAAAATACAGATTGAGATTTTTAATATTTAAAATTGCGATTGTAATCCTGGTCGTATCACAAAAGTCGCATAATTTCTCGATAAAATCTCGTTAAATTCAGATTTTTTTTTATTCGAAATTAACACATTAGCAGGAATTTTTTTTCTAAAGTAGAAATGAGTGCATTCGAAACAATGTCATGAGGTCGGTATTCATTTTTGTTATCGAAACCAGATCTCTGCGGAGTCGTGTGTCGAGGTCGTCACGATCTCGTCGTTCAATATATATATAGTTCGACGTTTTCTATGCTCAAGAAATAAAAAAAAAGAAACAGTCGCCTTAGGAGTCTCCATAGAATCCGACGGAAAATACGGAGGAGTGGGCTTAATGTTGCGTGGCCGGGATGCAAGGGCTGCCAACGGAGGGCGCGGGATGGCTTGGATGGGCGGGTACAGGGGGCGAACGTCGTGGTGCAGAGGGATGACGGGTGGAGAGGAGTGGCGGAGGGAAACTGGGAGTCGCGGAGCTCGGTGGGTAATGTTGCGTGATGAGATGCCTCGCGGATTCATCGAGCAGAGGAGAAGAGAAGAAGAGAGAGAGCAAGGGAGCCTGTTGAGACGGAGAGAGAATGCAACCGAGAAGGAGAGGCGCGCGCGATGGCTTGCTCTGCTCTAATTCTAAAGAGCACTCTCGTCGGACTCTGCACCCCTTCCGCGCCGCTAACCCTCTGCCTTCTCCTTTTTGTCTTTCTCTACTTTCCAACCGTACGAAACGGGCGCTGCAGCGCGACGAAAATCTAGCAAGCCACTGGTAGCCGTGTCATGGGGATGAAAAACGCTCTTTTTACGTTCTCCCTTCTTGCGCTCCTCCTCCGTCTCTATTCCTCCCTGACGAGCGCGGCGTCTTTCCGTTCTTTCCGTTTAAGCGTCGGCAACAGAGTCGGAAAGAAAACGATTCCATCGGATTCCGACACGTCTCTGTTCAATCGATCCTTAATGGTGGCCGACGACAACGTTTACGATCGCACTGCGGGCTGTATCGTCGACAAAAGTTGAGAACTTGAAATGCAAAAGTTTCATTAACTTTTGCACGTGAAAATTTATAATAAATAAATAATTGTAATTTAGTTAAAAGTTTTTAAATTTTAGAAATATTGCAAAACGATTAAAAAGAATTTCTTCGTAGAAAGTTTGTTTTTGTAGTGAAAAATGTGTCTAGAAAATTTAGAAATTCAATTTTTTAAATTACAAAGGAAGAAGTAAAGCTCTCAAATAATTAAGAGCGACTTTATAATTTTTATTAAATTTACGAACCAAGGTTTTTAAGGTTTAATAAAACAACATCGAATAGACAAGTAGTAACGAGGGATTAAGGACGTTTACTCCTGTGGACGGGTTTGTTGATGCTCACAAGGCAGAGACCAGGCGTAAAGAGGTAGTTTGGGCTAGCTCGGTTGTGATTAATTTGAATCAGCAAATGCCTTCGAGGGTTTACACTGAGTTGAAGATACCGCCATGCTAGTAATATGCTACGGTTTATACGAGAGAAAGAGGCAGACGATTGCAACGCGGGCGAGAAAGAGAGATGAAGGGAAGGCAAAGGTAGGGTATACGGATATGTTCACAAGGGAAGGAAACATCCCCCACACAAACCGCAACGAAAAGCCAACAGCAGCCGCGAAGCAACCCCCTGCTGCCTCTTTTCGGGGACCATGCACGCACAAGGGATGAGATAGAGAGTCTCGGGGCGAGGGTGGAGGCCTCAGAAACAGAGGCGAGAGGGTAGGAGAGACCGTCTTAAATCACTTCTTGCTCCATCTCACTCTCTTCTGCTTCTATGGAAAGCTCCGCGAATAACAGCCCTTGATGCTTGCTAAGGGAGCGCGTTGATTCCGGTTTACAAATTCGATTATAAGCGACATTGTCCTGTCCTTTTTCGTGCTCTAAGAATCTCTTAAGAGAATAACTGTAGGCATTTGTTCTCTCCAAATTTAAATGTTTCAATGAACTTGTGAAAATAAAGACATTGACATTCTATCAATTTTTTTAATAGCTAAAGTTACACTTAAATAGCTTTAATATTTATAATATTTTATAAAATAATTCATTTATAAATTATATAAATATTAATTTATAATAATTGATATAATAATTAATAAATTATAATAGCTTTAATACTGATACTGTAGGTACTAATTTTATAAAATATATAAA
>VBVR01004713.1:0-13738 GCA_011638315.1 Tetramorium parvispinum | reverse complement strand
AGGTTAGGTTTCGTTTATAGACACACGTGTGTTTATAAAAATATACAGCGAAATTGGTGAGGTCGCCCGTCTCCTTCAACATCACCCAAATAAATTCTATTGATCAAAATGTCTAAGCGTCCAGAGCGTATGGCACCACCTGAGGTGGTAAGTTATAAATTTCATCGACTTGCAATTGTTCTTATAAATATTACAAAAAAATGTACTGGTGAATTAAAGGTAGAAGTTAACCCCATTTTTTTCTGTAACAGTATTATGATGAAACAGAAGCTAAGAAATATACGCAAAGGTATGGCTTCATATGTTTTTATGCAAATTACCTAGATATTTACTGTATCTTCATAATAAAATTCATATTTTTACAGCTCTCGTATGATAGAAATTCAAGTACAAATGTGTGAGCGTGCTATAGAACTTCTTCTGTTACCCGAAGACAAGAGCTGCTTACTTTTGGATATCGGCTGTGGATCGGGTCTCAGTGGCAGCGTATTGGAAGATCAGGGACACGTGTGGATAGGCATGGACATCTCTTCAGCTATGCTTGGTAAGTGTTTTGTTATGATGTGATACAGCTTATATGATACTTTAAGAATTTTATAGCATATATATATATATATATAACATTATACGCCTATATTTCATGTTATAAAATCATATCAACATTATTTTTTAGAGGTAGCAGCTGAAAGAGAAACAAACGGTGACTTAATCTTGGGAGACATAGGTCAAGGATTACCATTTAAAGCTGGTACGTTTGATGGAGCCGTTAGTATTTCTGCACTTCAATGGTTGTGCTATGCAAACAAAACTTCGCACAATCCTACAAGACGTTTGTACTCTTTCTTCTCAACGTTGTATGCATGCCTGTCAAGGAGCGCAAGAGCAGTGTTGCAATTTTATCCAGAAAACAGTGAACAGGTTGAATTGATCACAGCCCAAGCTACAAAAGCTGGCTTTTATGGTGGTGTGGTTGTTGATTTTCCAAATAGCGCAAAAGCAAAGAAAATGTTCTTGGTTTTAATGACCGGGGGAGCTGCTCCACTTCCAAAGGCATTAGGTGTAGAGAACGAAGATAGACAAACTGTCGCTAATTCAAGAAGGTTTGATCCTCTCAGCCATTATTTTATAATTTAGTCATTTTTAATATTTTTTTTTATTTTTCAAAAATGATAATTTTTTGTGCATTTCACATTATAGGGAATACATAAAAAAAGCCAAGGGTAAACCCTTAAAGAAAAGTAGGGATTGGATTTTAGAGAAAAAAGAAAGACGGCGATTGCAAGGAAAAAAAGTTAGAGATGATTCCAAGTATACTGGACGGAAGAGATCTGGACGATTCTAAAGTATACTTTGTATAAAAAATGCTTATATAAAATATTTTGTAAATATACTTACCGTAAAACATTATTTTAATAATTTTGAATTATAAATAAATTTATAAAATCTAATTAATTTTTTTGTCTATCAATCTGTTTGAAAATAATATGAAATAACATGAACATGATAAAATTTTTCTTTAATAACAAAAATATACATGTCCAAAATATTTTTTGTAAATATGAAAAAAATTAAATAATTGACTATGAATAAATTTATGTGATAAGAAAATTTGTTTCTTTAATTTAATTAAAAAAGATGATAAGTTTTTTATAATGTTAATATTACGATAGTAATATACAATATCAACAATAAAAGATCAAAGAATGAATTCAATATTTTATATTATTCTTCAAGTAAATAACATAAATTGTGAAATACTTTGTTGTACTCCATTAGGTAATACTTTTCCTAATTCTTCATGATCCAACCACTGATACTTTACGTCATCGGTGACATCTCCATCAACATGTTTCGCTAAGAAATAAAATATTTTAGCACCGTAACGGTCTTGCTTGCAAAGCTCTTTGGGATATTTGTATTTATAGAATCCGATAGGTGCATTTCCATAAAACTTTACTTTTATTTTTGCACCGCATGTATCTTGTAATACTCTTTCCGCAGTCTGTACAAAAATTGAAAAATATCTTAAAAATATGTTCATTAATCATTTTTGAATCTTGTAAGGATATTCATGTTTTGTACAATTAGTTATAAAAAAAAGTATAGACATACTTGTCTCATGGTCTCTCCTTCCTTTCGAATACCCTGGGGAGGTATCCAATAATTCAAATCACCTATTTTTTGTTCCACCAACAACAACAAATTCTTGTCTAATTTACATTTCAAAGACGACGTTATATTTTGTTTATCAAATGCTAAAAATAACGCATGCAAATAAATCATGAGAAAAATGATATTGAAATTATATAACATACGGAATAAGTCTTCTTTTCGTCACACTTTCATTTAAAAAACTGATATTGTACAGTCTATTTTATAAATGTATATTCTATTTTCTTATATTTTATCTTATGCACTCTGTCTTATAGAAAAAAAGATCAATGCATACTTGTAAGCGTTGGCGCAAATTTAAAATTGTTCAGTTCCTCTTGATAACTATCCTCAAGGTCCTGTGAAGTTTGCATTAAAATATCTGTGCTGTCTTCGTCGCTTGTGACTTTTTTTGTTTTCTTCTCTCTTTCTTTTTTCAATTCAAAGTCAGACTTCAGACTATTTTCATATTCAACCTTCTTCAACATATCCTGAAACTTCAGTTCTATTTCTTGCATTGGCTGTATTATAAGTGGATGACGTTCTAAACAGACAGCGCTGTATAAATCCCATTTTACCGCAGCTGGGGCAGTACCGAATGCTCGAGCGTCCCAATGTCGAATCACATTGGGACATACTGTGGCCGCTTTTCTTGATGTGACTGCACAAAAAAGGATATCATTACGACATATAAACGCGCAATTACACATGGCATTACATTATTATAGTTAAATAATATTAAATTGTTAATATTTTTTTTGGGTGTTTAACACGCAGTCAGCCGAACTCATCACCACCTGTTTGACACTCCATGCCCCTACCAGCCCGTCACTTATGTTTTATATAATTTTTCCTACGGTTTTAACCGGTTAAACAACTTACACAGCGATATTAAATTGTTATAATCAAATCGAAGGTTAAGAATATCCAGCTAAAGTTACCGCTTCTTCAAGTTAATGTTTCCTAATATTCCAACAGAAAAGGGGGGAGAAAAAAGACTTTATTTCTGCCTACCCGGTAAAATTTGATTAAAATTATACCCTGGCCCGGATAATCGGAGAATCTGTTTGAACATCTCAAGGCTGCTGCTTCCTAACCTAACAAAAATAATCTCGCTCGCTTGTCGTCTCGACCGTTCGAGAGTCGTCATTCGATAGATCGATTTCGCCGTGCGAGAAAGTCAGTGCGGAGCGGAAAGTGGACGCGGCTCATCCGACAGTCGCAGTAGTGGGGATGCGCGTACAAAGAGAGGGTACGTGTCGGAGCATTTCGCGCCTATTCCGCGTATGTGTGTATGTGTTCACGTATATTTCCATCAATTCGCCTTTCGCGTGAAGTACGTCTATTTTCTGGCATCAATTATGGAGCGAGCCGCGTCGCTTCGTGGTCGCGATTCGAGTCGCGAGTGCCGCGATTTCGCGCGGGACTGCATTTTACGCGCGAAAAGTTATCGCGAGTGTCTTGTTAGGTTCTTCGAACGTTCATAACGCGTAAATGTGGTCAGGATGTGCCAGGATCCCGCAAATCAACCTCTGTGGCTGTCTCTTATACACATTTCTCCTGTCGTCGACCCCCCCCCCCTTGGTGCCCGTTTGTCCGGAAGGGCAGCGATCATCCCCCCAGGTACGTAGCATGTTGTCTTTTGGTATTATCGAGCGTTTATTACATTGTTCGCATAATATTTCAATAGCGAATATATATTTAATGTATTATACGATTAACATTCATTTGTGCGTAAAGCGAAGAACGTCGCTCTCCAATCTCGCAAGTGACGTCATTATCGCAAGATAGCGAAATGAAATACGCGGGAATTTACTGATTCGTGTATGAATCGTGACGTATATTGACGACATTAATAAGCGAATAATGATTGCTTTTACTTCCGAAAGCTTTGCTTTCAAGGATATGCTTCTATAAAGAATTAATCCTGGAATTCTTCATTAAAATATGTTGAAATATGTGAAAAGACCATTAACTTTGGCGGTTTGAAAAATTTGATTGCGCCCTCTGAACAAATATGTCAGAGACTATGAGAAAAATTAGCTTGAGGGTAACAGAAGAAATTATCTATGGGGATAACGTCTACATATCCTTGGTCGTGTTTAAATGTAGTTACCATTGATTAGTACATTATTAATTCTCGATTGATAAATCCTGAAGGTAATTTATCCACTTGGTAACTCAAAAATAAACCCAAAGGTAAATTGAGATTTTTAGACTTCGGTGGGCAATTCCTTTCCTAGACCTTTTTTATCGGTTGCTATTATTTTTTTGGAGGAAATAAGCAGCGTACAGTGAGATGGCTCTAGTGCATAATAACGATCACTTATCGTGATTGTAAACTTTTATGAATGTATAATTTGCAGATTTAAAAAATCGTAGGATACATTTCATATAAACTTATATACATATGAGTATATTTTAATATTTAATTTTTATACATTATCGAATTTGTCTTTAAACTAACTTTAATTTCGTAATACTTTGTAATAAAAAAATTTTTTACGCTATCAGAAGCGATAATGAATCGTTAGAAGATTTTGAGAAATATGAGTATATTTTTATGAAAGCTTGAAATCAGAAAAACTTTATTTAAAACTTATTTTTATATTTCGTTTCAACAATCGGCTATATTATACAAATTTATATTTTATCTATATTATTCAAAACTTATTAAAATGAAAAAGGATATTTGCATATATTTTTTTGTAAGACTTGGTTGAAAATGATCCGAGAACCGGCTATATTAATTGTTAAAACTTAAAATAATCCAAAAAATTATACTAAACTTATAGAATTTATTTATTATTATCAACAAAATTAAAAATCAATTATAATTTAAAGATTTATTTATAGCGGTTTTTCTCTCTCTCTCTCTTTCTCTTCTTTTCTCTGGTTAATGATGAATAAATACTAAAATATTAAATTAAAGTTTGTGAATAATTTGCTTTGAAAATATTTGCTAGGTAACTCGCACTTTTGTTAGGTCAGTCACTTTGATTTGTCAGCACTTTGAATTCAAGCTGATAGGTACATCTAAATCAGGAATAAGAAAAAAAACTTTAATATATGAGAGAAATTTCATCGGTTAAATTAATGTAGGATACCGATACGATCCTTCGAACTTAGCTCCGGTCATTTTTCTAACGCAACGAAGTGTAACGCGGGGCGACGCGAGCTCCGAACAGGTGAATGAGTACGGGAGGGCACGAATGATGAACGTCGGGGGTGCGGGAGACCGATAGAGGATACGGGCGTCGGATGGTGTTGGATCTCTTGACGGGTGCATCGATGTCCACTGGCTCCCAAGGGAAATCCACTTCATGATGGGAATCCCATTATTTCCCGAGCGATATAAAAGTAGGTAGTCCAGTCGTCCACGTGCTGTCCAGTTGAGGCTATTCCGACGGCCGTCCTCTATCCTCCCATGCCACATTGAGGCTCTGTTTTTCTCCGTTCCTCTCTTCTTTCTCTTTTTTGTTGTCTGTCCTATCTCCTCTCTCTCTCTCTCTCTCTTTCTTCTCTTATACCATTACCATTGTCTCCTCTCGTTCGCTCCTAGATCTCACTGTGCTCCGTCCATTCGCAATCCATTTGATTCCAAGCCTGTCTCTCGAAGGCGACGCTACTACGAAGGACCATTTTTAGTTTAGACTAATACCGTGTATTGCCAGTGTGAGATTCGGATTTTAGATACGCAATTTGATAAACAGATGCCGATGTGGGTATCGCGAAGCTTTCGATGCATATATCGTGACGTTTAAACTTGCAATTGAATCAAAGACAAAAATTATATATTTTATACATTTGTTTATTTTCAAAGGAGCATATATATATTTTGTTAAACCATTAAACGATAAATAAAAACTGGGCAGGTTATGACGCGTAAATCACGATTGTGGATCGCGTAGAATCAAAACGCTGGCGCTTAGCTTTTTACGAAAATAAACACGTTCGACAATTCAATATCGCCTCGATTCAATCGAGAATGCGTATACGGTCGAAACGATAGACGGAGGTCTCCCACGCTGGGAGAGCGGCTTGATAAAGAATTCCATCCCGGGGTCGTGGAATGGTCGTACAAGGTGCGGGCAGTATAAAATAAATATGTGAGACGCAGGGGGTGGCACTCCAGAAAAGATGGACGCCTGGAGAGAGGGCGTGAGTACTCGGTACTGCCTCTCCGTAGTGGGGTAGAGCGGAGAAGCGGGCTAGGTTGGGTGGACCGTGTGGAGATCGGCTGCAGGACTCGCGTGTGTGTTGCTGGGTAATTGATTTCTTTGATACCACCCGCGCCAAAGGAACATTGTAGATGCTTGCCTGCGTACGTACGTAGAGCTCCCGTAGGAAGGGACGAACGCCTCTCTCTCTCTCTCTTACTCTCTCACTTCTTCCTTCTCTCTCTCTCTCTCTCTCTCTCTCCATTTCACCCTCATAGAAGCCGACAGTGGGTAAAGGGAGGAGGATCCTCCCTAGGATATAGAATGTAAGAAGGGGGGTAGAATTGAGGATGGTGGCGGATCTACCGTCCTTCGGATCGATGGATATCTCTGCGCCGGACAAGGCCCTCTACCCTACCCTTCCATCTTCTCCCCGAGGATGACCAATAACAAACACCGTCGCTTCTCTCTCTCTAATGGAGTTTTTACCGATAAAAAATTCACTCCCTTTTCTCCTTTTTCCCGCGGACGGTTCCTAACCGTTTCCTCCACTACTTTACTACCACCAGCGAACACCTACGCCCATTCGCCCGACTGACGGACCACCACCATCCTCTAGCACCTTCCAAACGCTGCCTATGGAACGACGCTTTCTTCGCGACATCTCCGGGTTACGACGCGACGCGACGCGACGCGACGTGGCCGTCGCATTTAACTGAGGATACTACTACACGGAGTATCGTAACGGATAAGATGTTTGTAGCCGAGCACATGCTCTTGACAATTGCATTCTTCACGTTGACACGTGTCGGTGCAAACAATAAATAGATTAACAAAGATATTGGATATGATATAACCATCTCTCCAATTTAATTGTTAAAATAAAATTTATTAAACTTTTCGGTATAGCAGAGATGAATGTAAGGGATTTTTATTTTAGAATTATGTAAATAACATCATATTTATAAAAAAGAATCTAGGTAAAGCGGTCTTTAGAAGTGGAGATCAAGACATTTTTCGGGGGTGTTCTGAGATAGAGAACAGAGGTGGCTCAAACGATTTTGAGGTTGTGGTTGTCGTCTTGTAAGATATGCAAAGTGACACGCGAATGTTGGAGAACTAGGCAGTTTGTGGTCGTTGAGCGGCGGCAGTGCGGGGTCGGTTGGCTTAGTTCGGCCAACAGGGGCCGGGAATTCGAGCTCTATCGTGTGCTGACGGTATGTATCGATTGTTCTGCGATATAATGCTAGCCACGCACATATGAGACCATGCGGGTGCTTCGTGCCGAGTTTGTGTATCCGATTCTCTCTTACCGTTGCTGTATACAGGCATCCTCGAAGGCACTTTATACAATAGGCTCCACTGAAGGAAAAGACTTGAAATCATTTTTACAATAGTATATAAACGATAGTATTTACCATTTGACGCTATAGAAAGTTTGACGCTATAGGAAAATTATTATTAATTGCAGCTTTCGATTTTTGAAAATTATTTTCATAATTAGTAACAGTCGATATCATTGCAATAGAAAGAAAAGAGTCAATAAAAAAGTAAATTATTTACACACCTAGCTCTCAAATTTTCCAGTCAAATTCAATTCATATTAATTGAAAAATCTGGCTTTATAATTATTTATTTTTTTCTGATGTTTATCTCATTGATTTATAAATATTTTATTTCCAATTTCTAATTATTTTAATATTTTTATTAAGAAAAGATGAATGTTGTATCGATAAAATCAATAGAGGAATATATTATTGAATACTTTTAAATTAAATATTTTTTTTATAGAAAGAGAAATTCTAAATACATATACACTCACACACATTTGGACTTCAAAACTTGAATATTTATTTAAATATCAGACCATATAATAAGAAATATTGATATTTATTTATTTATATTTAATGTGTATTATTTAAATTAGATGTTGTGAATTGAGTAATAAAAAAATGCTGCTTAACTGCATTTTTATGCATAAATAAAAAGGATGATTTATTCATCTTTGTCAGTAAAAAAATTAATTTATGAGCAATACACAACTTTTTGAGAGATATTATAAAATGAATTTTTGTATTTAATAGAAATATCTGAGAAATCATGTGCGAGAAAAGGTTTACATAAACGTGTTTGTACCATTTATACGTACATCGACCTAATTACTACTAAATCAATTAAAACAGTTTGTATTTTAAAGTATCAGATATCAGATACTTGTGAATTGAACATCATTATTATACCTGATTAAAAAGTAGTAGAAATAGTTATCCAATTTGAGGATTATCTAAATTTTTATATATGAAGATCCTAAATCTCTTTAGATTAAGAATAGAAAAAAATTCGATATTTTTTGCACTATAAGTGAGACATAAATGACGTGTAAATGGGAATACTAATTTGTATAGGTACTTGAATCACACATACAAACACACGTGGTCAAAGAATTGTTTATTATTTTTTTCATTTTCTCTTTATATAACTATACAAATTTAATATTTCTTCTCGTTTCATTGAAATAAACATATTTAATAGAAAAAAATATGTAAAAAAATGTTACAAAAATGAAGACATGAGAAAATGTAGAATTGATTACTATAAAGAAATGAAATTTATACAATCATGGCGTTGCATATTAGACAAGAGCATAGAGTTATATACATGTAGGTAGTCAAGTAATGGGATGGAATGTTAGGATAAAAAAAAAGTGGTACGTGCGGGAGGAAGTTGGCGACTGAAATGCCGTCATTCCTACGGATGTCCAGTGAGACGAAGAAGGTCCACGCTCGAAGAAGGTCGACAAACGAGTAGCGTCGGCGCTGCCCTTGCAAGCTTCCTCGTGTATTGATCCTCATAATTCGGGCGGGGGTGGAGGGTGGCCAGGACGGCGGGGAGATGGCGGCAGAGCGGTTGGGGCTAGAAGGGGAAGCGGCAGTTGGCAGCGGGGTGGTAGCGGATAGGGGGGCTCTGAGCCCCACCTCACCAACCGAGAAACGTATGCGTCGAGGCATGGCTCGGGGGTGGCTGGAAGAACGGAAGAAAGGAAGGAGCGAAGGAGGCAGAGTAGGGCGCACCCGCGACCAATAATAAACCGGCCGCGTTATGATAATGTCATATCATAGCGTAACGTGATATCGGTACGTCTTATGATTGGAGCCGCGGATCTTCCAATGGGATCGCACGAGCGTGTCTTATCCATATTCACGGGATTCTTCTATCTCGGCCTTCCGTTTGCGGAATAACTGGGTGTATTCGCGGTTGAAACTAGATTTCATAAGTATCTTAACAGAGAGAGGGATCGAATAATTGGGGATTATATTTGATTCGGATATGACAATTTGAGTGCGTACTACAAAATATTTCACGAGTATCTTATTATGAGCGTTTTATGAGACCAAAATTTTTCAGTACGCTTTTAATCTGTATCGATTTTCTGTAAGTAGCTTTCGCTTGCAATTTCATAGTATATACCGTGAAATATATTCTACTATATACTATCTAATATTTATATTTATTGTGGGTCATATTAATTAGACTTTTATTTATCATATTTATTAAATATTGATTATATAAACTTTTATGAACTTCTATGCTCTCGTCTTGCTGCTCTAATTAGAAAGTATGTTTAAGAGTATAAACATTGTTCTACGTTTTCTCATTTTGAGATCATAGAAAACGCGAAACGTTTCACCGACACATTTACCGTAACGCACAACAGACGTAGCGACTGTTTGTATATATGTATATGTACATACCGTACCGCCCTGAGTTGCTCTCCTTTACATCGATATTTCTTTCCCCGCGATAAAATTCAACCTTTCAGCCGACCAGTGTTTTACGGCCAATAGGAGGCCAGGAAGAGAATCGCCCGAATAGCGCAATACACGTAGGTATGGCGTTTTATTGGCGGTGGAAATGGGTTCGTATATAGCTTTCGGAGTATGGTATCGGAGGATATTGATCCTCGCGTCCGTCAAGCAGTCTGATGGTCTTCGAGTCTTCCCCGCTTCCTGCGCTTCCCGCTCATCGTCAGTTTCTTTCGGTCCTGCGGCTCCTTGGGGACAAGAGAACTAGCCCTCTGGGAACCGAAACACTCCTGTTTACACAATGTGATCATGTTCGAGTTATGAATACTCTCGTCGTCGTCATATTGTATTCATTTTTACTCAATTCTCTCTCATCTTGGGACAAACTTTTTTTCTTAAAAGTATCAGGCACAAAAAAAAGCAAATTTATTTTCGATATCGATATAGATTAACTAAACCGGTCTAAAATTTTTCGAATTGGACGAAATGTTTTTTTTTTCCCCAATACTCCGATAATATGTGAGTGCTAAGGGCACATGTCGTAGTGTTGGTTGCATTACCGGGCAAATTTCCGATCCCTCCGGCAGAAACGTCTCGTCAGTCCTGTCGGAACGTAGGGCGCGCGATGAGGAAAGAACGTCGGGTGGCGAAGAGTGGACAGTGGTCTGCACAGCGCGGCTGGAAGATTTGCGCGCGCATCTCGTGTGCCCCACCAACATAGGTGCCCCTTTGAGCCCACCTACACACGAGAGAGTACCTACCACTCCTTCGCGAGCACCACCGCGAGCAAGTTCTTGGCGCACCTCGAAGGGTGCTTCTCAGCCTTCTCGTCTCCCGGTCGCTTTTCTCACGGCGGAAAAATTCAATATTAATAACGAGGCGGAGTGAAGAAAAGTCCGCAATGCGCCAAAGGCGCGGCGGATCTGGATCGCGCACCGCCATAAACTCCTCGCGATCTCGTAGGTGTGAGATCATAATGCCGACCAATGAGTACGCGAGGGCGTACGGTCCATGGGGTGAGGCCGATATGATGGATTTATGGATCTAATAAAAAGAGCTCGCGGGATTGGCCCTCGCGGAATATGACGGGCGGGGCTGGCAACAGACGGTACACCCCGTTGAATTCAGCCACAACCACCACCGTCACCCACCCTCCCGTCGTCCTTTACCACCTCATCCACCTACAATCTCCCTCACGTTCCCCTGAAGCGACCACGAGAAGGGGAGAACGTCCTCTCCCGTCCTCTGCGATGTTGAGTGGGGATGCAATCTTGATGTATTTCACCTTCTCCTCATCTCTCTCCCTCTCTCCCTCTCTCTCTCTCTCTCTGTGTTGCTCTCTTTCTCTCTCTCTCTTTCTCTGTCTACCTTTCTCTCGCTTTATGCTTCTCTTCATCTTTCTCTTTCTCTCTCATTTTCGTCATTTCCGTATTTCTCCGTTTCCTTACCATCCCTCGCTTTCCCCTGAATTAGATCCCGAGATCAGACGGCGAAACAGGTGAGGGTCGTATGCGGTAGAGTCATATTTACCCACCCGTAGATAGTCTTTAGCACTTTGGGTCAGTTCTGTCTAGTTTTGAGCATCTCTTTATAAGGTTGAAGCGAGCAACGACAGATGTCAAGTTGTAAGAAATTTTATTTTCCTTAACTCTTAAATAGTAAAGCTCATATATTTGTGTAAATAAGATACATTTATATACATATTTTTATTGTTTTTTTATCTTAATCACACTATTCTAGACAATATTGATTTTTTAAATTTTATCATATATTAGTAAATAAATTTTGATAAACATAAACATTTAAATATATTTAAATTTAAAAAATATAGTAAAAGAATATATTGCGTATTTCGCATTAATTGTAATGTATTATAAATTACTCGTAATTTACACATAGATACAATAAATAATTTAATAATATATCTACATATACATATATAATATTTATATCTGTTAACTTTTTATTTTTTTTAAATTTATTATATGCAATTTAGTATGGAAATCAAATGTGAAATATTAATTTTTAAAATTGATATAAATGAGCTATTTATCCATTTTGTGCAAATGTGATAAATCCAAATAATATGATTTAGGTCTGACTAACTTCCTTTTCTGTGTTGAAAGTTGCTACTAGAGATAACGGTGTCTCGCTGCGCTTATAGAAGCGCGTTCCTCTTTTTCACTCCGCTTTCTCCCTCTATTTTGCTACGTCCAGAAACTCCATAGCCGCGCTGAGAACGAGAGCCGAGAGTGCTGTATTGCAAACTTTGTCCTTCTTTATCAAATTTTATTGTTACTGGAAGCCGGATAGCCACTTTGCGTCGATATTTCCTTTCTATATGCTTTTAACTCTTCTTTTTAGCGTTTATTGTTATTGTATTGATTTTATTATTAGCTTATATCCTGTCCGATAACACATTAGAAAAACAAAATTATTATTGCGATAGATTTCATTATATTGTACAGCATAGTAAAAGTAGATTCTCAATTCAGATTAAATCGCAAAGATAATATTATTATAAACAATAAATTAATTACAATGGATATATGAAAAAGGAGAAAGGAGTTATTTCTCTTGGGTATAGTTGGATGTTTCTTAGGGGTAAAGAGGGATTTGCAGAGATAAATAATATCCCCTTTCCAGACACGAGAGAGGTAACTAATCTGTATAATATGCCGTAGTTGAGACGCTCATCTGTTTCCTCTCGCAGGAAGAACTTTGTTCCATCACGAACGAAGGAGACTCTATTATCGATTTCGCGTACAATATCATTGTTATTAAATGCCTATAATCTATATACAATAGACATAAATGATATTACGAAAAAGTGACATGTTAGGGAGATAAGTGCACAGTATCTTGTTGCATTTTATATTCTCAACATTATCAGTCTTATTGATTTTATTATATAAAAACCATGAAATATAATCTATTATATCTATATTAAAAATGATTTATTTATTTATAAATTTCTTTAAAAATGGGCAAAATATACGTGCGAGTAATAAGAAAATATAGCAAATAATTATTAGACACATTAATTATCTAAAATAACAACACAAATAGGGATAAAGATTATTTTACTTTTATTCTCAAAATCTTGAATGAAAGAAGTCATGACAACATTTGCTTATATTTTTTTTTCTCAACGATTATGGAGCTTAATGAAACCGCCAGCTCTTAAGATTTTTCTGGAAGAGCGTTTTCAAAGCGAAAAGCTTGTAGCTCGGCGCAATGGCGCAGCCGCTCGTGTCGGCGTATTGCGCCAAGATAAATCTTTAAAAACGGTCGACGCTTACCAGGGGCGTCGGCGGGCATAAGTCAGCCCCTATCTGAAAATATATAGCAAACTCGCCGATTTAGAAGTAAACTGTTTACAGCGTGTTACTCCACGCCGCGGGATATCCGGGGCATACTCATCCCGCGCGCTCTTACCCTTCCTCTCCCCCGCCGCCCTGTTGTGTGAATGTTGAGAAAAGGGTGAATTCCACGTGGCGCGCGGAGGTGGAAACGAAGGTAGGAAGGTGGGGTAGGCGGTGGAGAGTGTGCCGTGAGGCATTTCAGTACGTTATCTAAACGCGTTGAGTTTTCGACTCGGGGTGAGCCGGGGAAGGTTCAGGT
>VBVR01004712.1:0-13789 GCA_011638315.1 Tetramorium parvispinum | reverse complement strand
ACGTTACAGTTACAGTTACCAAAAAAAAGTAACTGTAACGGTAACTACGTTACAAGTAACTCGTTACTTAACAACCCTGAACCATAGTCGAATATTCCTCTTGCGATCGAAGAATAATTGACTGTGATTGGTCATTTTCTTACAAGCTTACGTTTACAACCAGGTTCACGCAATTGTAGAATGGCCTTTACAGCTTTACGTTTACAACTACATTTACGTAATTGTAGAATGGCCTTAATATGAGGTCGTAAGCAAATCAACCAACCGCAGTCAAGTTTTCTTATATATACTTGAATGCGATTGGTTGATTTGCTTACGACGTTACAACTTAACTTATTGTAGGCGACGTGTTCTGCGACTGCATTGTAGACGACGCATCAGGCTTCTCTTTAGCGGAGTGCAGGAGGAGTGCGGGAGGTAAATCTACAACTACAATCCCAATCCGATCCGCCTTTACGATAATTGTGACACGAGCTTTAAGCCTCGATGCCGCTATAATGAACGGACCTGCCGTTTTCCAACAGGTATAGACAGACGGGCCGTCGTGAAGGTCCATTGGTAGAAGAAGGAGACGGATCGTTCGGAGTATCGCGCTCTCACGTTGTAATGCCATTCGAGCGAGCACCGATGTAGCGACGACGAATTTATATGATGCACCAGCACGCGCGCGAAGAACGAAACGTTATACGAGTTAGCGTCTTGCTTCTAACCTAACTTCGTCCGTAATTGTCTCCGAAGAAATCTCAGGTGGGTCTCGCTCTTCCCTTGACGTGTAACGTGAAACGGGTTGACAACCCCCCCCCTCCCCGGCTTGAAGGGACAAAACGCTTGCGGTATCCTCCAGTTTCCTCGTCCTCGCATATTGTTGTCTCCTTTGGCATTTGACCAATTTGAAGAAGTTACACGTGGAGACGTACGGGCGGCGCGATGTGGAATTGGGATACCGTTAAGTATGATGGATCCTGAGCATCGTGGCGTCGAACACGCAGTGTCGGTCGGTAATCACTCTCCTTTCTTTCTCTATTTTCCTTTATTATTTTCGCACGAAGGGCGAATCCCTTAAAAATTAGAACCTAAACAGAATGGCTGACTTGTGTCTATTTCTATCATGGCAGATTAATTTTAATCTTGGTTTAACTTGCCGTCTTTTTTTAATCCTAAGGGCCTAAGGGCCAATTCCACAATTTACTTTAACGAGAGTTTAACTAACAATGTCCAATATTGGATATTGTTAGTTAAACTCCAATTAAAGTAAATTGTAAGCATGGCCCTATGAATTAGAAATAGATGAAAAGTAAGTTAAACCGAGTTTGAAGTTAATCTGCATTGATAGAAGTGAACATTATCATTTCAAGACATTTTTATGGTTTAAGTCTTTGTATTAAGGTAACGCACAATGTCTCTGGTCTAAATCTTGTCAATACAGATACTGCAACGCCATAACGCAAAGACATAAGACAGCATTAATCTCAGTTTAACTTTTTATTTTTTTCTAATTCTTGGAATTAGAAAAAAATAAAAAGTAAGTTAAACTGAGAGTAAAATTAATCTAAATTGGTAGAAGTGGACATTAGACATAAACCATGTCTTGAAATGTTAATGTCCATTTCTATCAATGCAGATTAACTTTAATCTCGGTTTAACTTACTATTCATCTTTTTCTAATTCTTAGGGCTAAAAAAAGATAGAAAGTAAGCTAAACTAAAATTAAAGTTAATCTGCATTGGTAGAAATGAACATTAGTCAGTCATTCTGCTTAGACCCTTACGTTCGCGAAGGATATACATATATCATTAACTCCTGAAGTTATTCTATTGTTATTTTGACGCGCACGTCGTCGACTTCAAGCTGAACGTTTAATCAGCAATGCCGCTTTCTTGTTTCAGTATTGTATATGAAAGATGATGTCCAACGGCATTCGGAATCCGACTGAGCAGCTCGAAGATAGGTCGATGGGAAATCACGTACACCACTCGTCCTTCGCGTCATCGTCGTCGTCGTCATCGTCGTCGGCGGTGACGGTGGCAGCTTTGGATTCTACCCTGATGAACTGGTCTTCGTACTTCCTGGCGGTGCGACCGTGGTCTATGAGTGCGTCGCTGATGCCGACGCTTCTCGGGTGGATGCTCGCGTATCGAGTGTCGGCGAGTTTCAACGGGATATCGCTGCTCCTAACGATACTCATAGTGCTCTGCGTGCACGGAGCCGGTAATGTAGTGAACACGTATTTTGACTTTAAGAAGGGCGTCGACAGCAGAATAAGCGACGACAGGATACTGGTAGATCAATTACTATCCAAGGACAAACTGGTGAACCTCGGGGCAGTCCTGTACACGTTAGGCCTCCTGGGATTTATCCTCCTGATGGCCATCTCGCCTGCCAAGACGGAGCACCTGGCTCTCGTGTTTTTCGGAGGCTTGTCCTCCTCCTTCCTCTACACGGGAGGTGGATTGAAATATATCGCTCTGGGCGATGTACTTATCTTAGTCATATTCGGTCCAATCTCAGTTCTATTTGCGTTTATGGCGCAAACCGGTTACGTTGAGCTAGGAACAATTCATTACGCGATACCGCTCGCTTTAAATACCGAGGCTATTTTGCATAGTAACAACACGAGGGACATGGAGAGTGACAAGAAGGCGAAGATCGTGACGCTGGCTATCTTGATAGGTCGCACCGCGTCTCACGTTTTATATGCTTTTTTACTGTTTACACCGTATGTAATTCTTATAGTATGGGCGTTTAGATTTTCCATCTGGTTTTTACTGCCAGTGGTCACTGTGCGGACCGCCTTCAAAATAGAGAAGGAATTCCGCAATCCGGATAGAATTCAAAATGTGCCTAAACAGACAGCCAGATTAAATATGTTTCTAGGTATTTTGTATGTTGTCGCTTGTTGGCTTGTGGGCTCGCTTCCCTATTTATAAATTGTTCATTGACCTTTCGCGCATCGTCTTGAATTACCCTTCTCGTCCAGTGATACTCGGTCTCATATTTTTCTCAACGAGATTTTATTAAGATTTGCAATTAAAGATGTTACTTTCAGACTAGTGAAGGAAATGCGTTAGAAAATGGATTTTTTTATTTATCTTTATTTAATTAATTACGTTCATTGTAACTCTGCATTGTATCGTAATCCGGTTGTGTTTGTTGTCTGCAAGGGTAATCCAAGATTGGCATTCTTGATGAAGTTAGAATTCATCGATACATGTTTCCGCAGCTTGTATATTGTTGTTACCTGATATATTTGATAATTTTATCAAAATCTCTGAGCCCTCACAAATCATGCGATCACTCTCAAATTATATGTAGCACAAGTAAAAGAGAAGATGTAACTCCTTTATCAAAGATGAGATCACATTCGCCTCAAGTACAAATTTTATTCATATCAGTTTCGAAGTGTCTGTCACAAAATTAGGTTTCCGTGACTTGAATATTATTTCATACAGTGCACTATACTATCACTTTTTGTAATAGAATAAAATATCATTCTCGCAGATTCAAGACTCGAAGAAATGGAGGAATATATATATATATTTCTTTGTTTATGTTTTTTCTCATTTTCATTTAACAGTTAGCTAAATCTTTTATATGAGTCCCTTAAAATTAAAACTTCTTGAAACAGACTTTTGTGTTTTATTTTAAGATTTTATATATCTCAAGAAGTACGCATACTTTGCGTATTACGTTACACGAATGAGGTATATGTGCATGTATTTCGTTACGAAACTGTCCGACCGTTTACATATTATTTATGTTGTAAACGCGAATAATAATTTTAACAGGATATCTCTTGAACATCACAATGTCGTGTACGACACGTATGTACATCTTGTATCGGCATGATGTGTTATATTTTCGATAACATATTATGTTCAACTTAATCGTTTTATTTTTACTGAATAAAAATTAAACTTTTCTTCTTTCCTACTGGTTTAGATACATCTCAATAACGTACCATACATAATCTTTAGACATGCTATAAAACAGATGTTGTAACGTCACTGTTTGTTTGAACGCTGTAAGAAGCTCTTGCGGTTGTAATATTTATTTCCTAAATAGAGTCTCGAATTAGGAATAAATCAAAATCATAGTGGAACCAAGTGAAAATACATAGTTCGCTTTTACCTGGATCTATCCGATATTCGATTAACAATGAAATATAAAGAAACTGTAAACGTGTTCTGTAAGTAGCCAAGTTAAAAATTCTGGTAATACAGAAGTCATCGTAATATTAATTTAAAACAGAGGTTTTGAGGTTTTATATTATAAATGTATAAAATTGTTATACGAAATTTTTTTACGAGAAAGCAAAATATCATGTCAATTTGTATTATATTCTGTACATAATGTCACGAAACCTTGTATTATATAGCATTTGATCTCAGTTCATCAATAAATTTTATTAACATTTTTCGTTATAAAATAATATCCTATATTAAATATCTTTCTTTGAAGGCATTTTTAGATTTCAACTCGTATGACAAAAATTGTCGTATGTCAGGAGAAAGGGCGAAGGAATTGTGCAATACGAATCAAAGAAAGATATATGAATATAGGAGAAGCAAAAACATTTATGTAACTAATAAATGATTTAATATATTTTCATGGTACTGATTCTTTCAGAATATTCATTATTTCTGAAGAAGTTTCTCTTTTTTGTCTTCTCTCTACGAGAATTTATCTGTGTTGCGACTGTACAATATCAAGTGACAATACCTTTAAGATCGTTGAAAAGCGATGGTTTTTGTTAAAAATATATATTTTCCAAATTATATCCTACGAAATACATATTGTATATATAAAAAGACAATTATGTTACGAAAAATAAATTAATGACTAGCTCTATATTTTTATGGTCTTATAACATATACAACTTAATTCAACTTCTTATACAACTTAATAACATCGTTAAGATCGTAGCAGCAATTTAACAGTATTCCCTTGAGTTCGTTACAAATATATTTCAAATGTTCAACCTACCGAAATATATTTGACTGGAAAACATCATTTCGAGGCAAATCGTCGCATGTCAATACACAAATTTAATGCATGTTGTATATATAATGTGTATAATAATATAAAATACAACAAAAGATACTATTAAATATAGTCATATGATTAAACGGAAAGGAGGGAAAACTTATACGCTTTCCTCTATCAGGTCTCCATCTCGTCCAGCAAAGCGTTCTTCATTCTGTCTTCCAATAACGCATTCTCCAATTGTTGCGTCTGCAAGCGATTTTCTACCTCCATGGACATGGAATGTACCTCCATGACGCGAGCCTTGGTGCTCTCACAAAACTCCGCTAGTATACCAAATTCCTCGTCCAACGCGCTGTCATCCAAATCGTTTTCCGATTTATCGAACTTTTTTCGTTTCCTTACCGGCTCGTTCAACGTGACGTTATTATCCGAGTTTAATTCTTGTACCATAAATTCTGTCAGCACGTTGGACTTGAACCACCACGGTAAAGTCCGGAAATGCTTGATGTGATTTCTGTTATAAATGACTGTTTGATCTTCGTCCAGAAGCCGCACCTTCTCCTTGACCACATGTAGTAATATGTGGACGAAGTTAGATACTTGTAAACTACCCGAGGTGAGAAACAGGTTGCTCAATATATCGCAAAATACGATATTACAATTCGAGTCGGACAGCACCTCCCTGCAATAATTCATAATGTGTCGTCGTAGATCCTGTATGTCTGTTATTGGCCATGGTGCACTAGAAATAAGAAAATAAACGATGTGAATAACAAAGTGCTGAAAATATATAGCTGTGTGTTTTGTTACATATATATATAGATATATTAACATAATTATAATTATATCGATTTCGATCACTTACTTCCATGGTGGCAGCACAAAACTGTTCATCGTGGTCTCTAGTTTTGCTCTGTATTCGTCTCGTTTCCACGTTTCGTCGAAATATTCGTAACTGCATGGCACGGTACCGCTGTCCTTAAGGAATTTTTTCAACTCAGGCGCAAAATTCGTGTATAGCATGGATTCTGGATCTAAGATTATGTCGATCAAGTGATTTACAGCCTCATTGTGTAAGTCAATTACAAAGTTAGGGTCCTTTAATGCATTTGACAGTTGTGTTTTGAACATAGAATCACCCAATATCCTGTAAATTACAATAGTAACATTACAAGTAAACAGAGTATAAAATATACGTTGGAATATATAATCGGATAAGTAGACGAAGAATCTTACCTCAGCCACAATTCTTCAGACAAACAAATATCGTATACGTTAGATAGGTAATCCTTCTCCAGTGGATTCGGTGGTGATTTGTTCATCGTCAGCCATAAAACTGTGCTTTGCGTCAAATTTAAAATAATTTTCGCCGACAGATTCTCCTCGTACATGATAGTATATTCCGACACGTAACCAGATTCTAGGAGGGACTCCAGATCCGAGACAATACTCTCGTTCTGATTTTCCAAGTTTCCGTTACCGAGGACGATAAAGGCGAGCGGCATAGGCATTAGCTTGTGCCGCGACAATACCGTCCTTGTTAAACGTCTCGTGACGGACTTGTAGTTCTCCGAGGCGTCGGCGATGAACAGAAGCGCATCTGTGCCGACCAAGTGGTGCTCGCTGATTAGACCCTCGAAGTGCCTTATGCAGACGTGCAAGGTTTCATAAGGATTCGGCTGGTAAATCTTCACGATAGGGTCCATCGTAAAATTGTCGGGATACAAATATTCGTTCATCACTTTCTTGTGGTACCACAGGACCATCCTGTTGGCCAGGTCCGGCCAGGAGATCACGAGCTTCCAGTACAAGTTGGGCAGGGACTCGATGTCCAACGACCGCATGTTCTCCTTGATGCCAGCGTACGCGATGACCTCGATCGGTGCGAGAGTCTCCGTCGCGTCGGCCGCGACGTCCTCCGGTTCGCTTCGCCGCTTGCGCATGTTCTGCATCACGATCTCCTGGCCCTTGGTGTACAACATCCGCGCGGTCTCCTCCACGGAACACCGCTGCAACCAGACCGGCGTGTCCTCCAACGCCGCTCTCTGCCGCTTCTTCCTCGCCACGTGCTGCCTCCAGATGTTTACGCACCTGACGATCACCCGGTTCTTGATTCGCAGTAGCATCGCCTCCAGCTTCCGCTGCTGCTCGATCTCCGCGGTCAACGTCGCGTCGCACGTCTCGTGAGTTACTTCGTCGATCATGTCCGAGAGGATTCTCCTGCTCAACGCGTCGTACATCTCAATTCTGTCGATCTCCTGCCTCGCGATGGCGGAGCACAAGTCGTGCGTGACTTCTGCGTGCAAGCTATTATAAATCTTCTCCGATTGCTCCTCGATTTGCTGCATCCTTCTCGCGTGTTCCAGCCTCTCCTTCTCCAGCTTCGCTTTCTCAGCCTCCGCTATCACTTCTTCCAGACTCCTCTCTCTCTTAAGGAAGACAGTTCGCTTCGTCTTGTCCGCAGCATCCGTCGATTGTTGGGCGATAAAATGTTTATTAATGAATATCGTGGAGGAAGCAGGCGCGACGTTCCTCGTAAATATATTTCCTGAATCTACGCCGGAGAAGATGCTCTTGTTTACGGCCATTGCGAACGGTGGGACCGGTTCTACGTTAAGCAACGTCTCCGGTTTGGAGAACACGGAAGGATTCCCCGCGAATGGATTATCACCGAAAGTACCGCCACCAAACGTCGTTGGCTGTTTCTCTTCAGCGTCTCTGCGTTGCTTATTAATCGCACTTTTATGAACGGAATGTTTCTCGGAAGCGCCTTTTACAGATATGCCAGTTTTGTTCTCGAATAAATTCGATTCCTTCGGCTTGTGCTCGACGAATGTATCCGTCTTAAGGACACCCGAGGCTTCTTTATCCAATTCGTCGTTTGCCGGCTGCTTCCTGATTTGAGAACGAAGATCCCTGGTAGTTCTCTCTTTATCCCGATTCGACGTCAACTTTGGCATCTTCTTCGTCTCCTTCTCCACGAACTCGTATGGATCGGCAGTTGATGACTGATCCTCGGCGTTGATGGACTGCGACATCAGGTAGCCGTGCGCGTCAAAACTATTGTGTGGCTTATGATTCTTATAAGTCCTCTCCGGCATTCGTTTACCAGCGATGCATTGTCCGATGCTGAAATTTAAAGCAATTCTCTTGGACTCTATCAGGTTACAAGCCCTGCCCTGGATATTAGCCGTAGGCATACTGAAACTCTGACGATTCAGGAGAATGTGCATCTCGTCATTCGACAGATTCAGTCCCGCTCGTTCGCAGAAGAACGTAGCTTCGTTCTCGTGCTCGAAACCGAGGATATCGATTAACTCGTACAACGGGAAAGCGGTCGAGGTGCTTCTGCAGTACGCCTTTACCATTGTCGAAAGAGCTCTCAGCCTGACTTGATTGAAGTATCTCAACAGGATGCAGGCGTTCAAGTAAGTCGTCTCTCGGACGAGCTTGAAGAACTTGTAGTAATTATTCGAGTCTAAGGCAAAGTATATTTTAATCGCAAACTGGACCTCTGGCGAATTTTGTATCGACTTGGGTAGCTGCTGCAGGTCGTACAGGAAGTTACCGTTCAAATTTAGCAGGACAACGTATGCCCTGAATTCGGCCTCGTTCTCGCAAGTGATGCCCTTCACCCTTAAATCGTGGTACATGTACTTCAGGGTCTGCAGACACTTGGTCAGGTTCTCCGAATTGATCTTCTTGTCGAACACGGACGCGTCCTCCGCGCAGAGTCTCTCCGAGCACACTATGTGGAATCTGGCGCACTGCTCGATCAGCTCGACGCTCTCCTTGCAGCACAGCTCCTGCTGCGTTATATCCTTTCTGATGCCTCTCGTCCGGTCCCAGAGGAAGTGGTACCATTCGGCCAGATTCGTGCCGTCCTGCTCGCAAAGATCCATCAGCTCGTGAAGCAGGTAGCTCATGGTCATCTTCAGGGACTTCACTGGCCTGAGCTCGTGGGCCATCGGCTCCTCCTGGTCCGCGGAGGATCTCGAATACTGCTTCACGGCGGTCGCGTGATTTATCCTGTACTCGTTCCCCTCTAGCTGCTCGTACGACGTGACCTGGCGCTGCGACTCGCGCATCAGACGCTCCTTCTCCGGGCACATGTCGGGACAAGTGCCGTTGGTCACCTTGGCCGTCGCCAGCGAGGCCGGCTTGACTCGTCTCAGCCTCATGAGACGGTCCCTCGCCTCCAGCACCTTGTACTTGTCCTCGGTCGTGAGAGCGGCTTGATGTATTATATTCTGCAGCTCTTCCATCGTCTTGTTGGGCAGGGATTTGGCTATCTGGCTCTCGGCACCGTACGACTTCTCGACTTTCGCGGCGGCGGCGGTTTTCTCCAACTTCGCCATGGCTTTCTCGTGCGATAGCGCCGCCTTTCCGCTCGGCGCTTTCAACGGCGTCTTCAACGACAGCAACGGGGTCACGTCGGGCAGCTCATTTCCCTTGTCGGAATGCAAATTGTACTCCACGACCGCCATGGCTTCCAGCTCGGACTTGATCTCGTCATCAGGCGCCTTAAGCAGATTCGCCACTATGTTTCGCTGTAGGTCCTTCTTCTTTACCGTCGTCCCCTTCGTCGCCGACTCCAGCTTCGTCCATTCCACGTGAAACTTCTCGCCCTTGTGATCACCGCTGCCGTAGTATGCGGCGCTCGCCTCTACCTTAGTCGTGTAGACCACTGTGATCACATTCTTCTTCGGGCGAATGGTGATCTTTACGATATTCCCGTATTTCGTGAAGTATTCCTTCGCCGCCGTCTTAGTCAGCAAGGCCTTGGGCACGTTGGAGCACGTAATAGAGTTGTCCACGTTGATTTTGGTAATGCGCGACCTGGAATTCTTTCTCAGCTGCTCGAACGCCCCGGTATCCTTGAGAGCATTAGCGAATACGTTGATGGTGGGTTTGTACGTGTTCCTGGATATTCTCGGCTTATATTTGTCGGATTTGGCCCATGACGGCAAGTCTCTCGAACGACGCTGATCGTGGCGCGATACAATTGTAGGCGCGGCGAAAGTAAATACGTTCTTCTTGTTGAAATGTGGCTCGAAGACGTGTTCCGAGCCTACGCCGAAATGAACGACCCTCGGAAGATCTGACACAGTACCCGGTTGGGAGAACACGAAGGAGCTAGAGGCCGAGCCTGCCCCCGAAGCGTCGACCCCCGTCTCGTCCATCTCGTCGGAGATTCCGTGCTTATCACGTTCCTGCGAATCGCAAGTGTCAGCGTCATTATACTGCGTATCAAAATGATACGAAATGTAAATACAATTTTATATTAGCGCGTGTCACATTATTGAAACGGAATATTAATAATTGTTTCAGTTATTATTAAACGTCATTAATTAACGATTGTGAATGTACTAACCTATTGCCGGAACCCTTTCGAGCAAAACAATTATCAGGCGCAGTATAACCTACATTTACGCGCGCATTCAGAATCTAACCTAACCTGTTTTACAAGAAACTGAAAATAAAACATCACCGAGCCTTTCTTAATGGCTTTCGGAACGCGGTATCCAATGGACGTACTCGAGGGAGCAGCAATATAATGCGATTGGTTCTTATTTTTTAATCCAATTAAATTTTATTATTTACGTCCATTTCTATCGATTACAAATTAATTCTAACCTCACTTTAATTTACCTTTCATCTTTTTTTAATTTCTAAAAGAAAAAAATAGAAAATAAATTAAATCGAGATTAAAATTAACCTGCATTATTTGCAATAGGTTCCTAATAAAACTTTACCAAAAAGCTCATAATGTCCATGAAATTTAGCTTTTTAGGAAAATTTTCCTCAAGCAGGAAGTAACTCCCGTAAACTCTACAACTTGCATGCTCAATGGAAGTGCGAGGGTGGGGGTGCAACGGCGGAGAAAGCGGAGCAGACGAGACTCGCGCTGCGCCGCGCCGCGCCCGGTACGCGAGAGCGATACCAATCATCGAGCCATCGGCGAATCCGGTTCCGCTCCCTCCCGAGTTTGAATTCCGTAACGGTCTTCGCGGCGAGAGCCGCGAGCGTGGAGCCGGGAAATCGCGAGAGAGAGAGACAGACAGACAGACAGACAGAAGGACCTCCGCGTCCCACGCTCCGTTTCTTCCATCAGTTTCTGTGACCAGTGGGCATCGCGTCTGACGCAGGCAAGACGGCCGTGGGTGTTCCGTGCGCGGCAGCCGCACCGGACGACAACGACGACAACGACGACGGCGGCGGCGGCGACGTGCGCGCGCGCGCGCGCGCGCTCCTGACGTAACCGCGGCTCGGATTTTTGCGCGCGTAGGCAGTAACCGTCCCCGCCGTGATTAGCATCCACCGTGCGCGGCGGACTTCGCCTAGTTACCCGCCCACTCCGACGTCCTCGCGTGTTTACTGCGCGCCCGCGCTATATCGCGCTAATTGAACGCACCTATTTGCATTAACGTCGCGCTGATGACAGATCCACCTGATCGGTATCTGCTACTGCGCCGTACACCCGCAACTGGAGCACGATGGAGGATGCGAACGAGGTTTTGGTGTGCGCGGCCGAATTCATAAAAGGTAATCGCGCTACCGTATTGATATCTATTTTCGATGACCGCGGACAAGTGCGCTGCCCGTCGCGTCTCCTGCTCGTTGACGCCTTGCAAGTGACACCCCGCGACACTCCCGTGTCGTTGCAGCGTAACATCTGTGAGGTCTCCCGATGAGAATATGTTCTTTCGATTAAATTGCATTACGTACGAATTTGTGACACTTGGAAGACGCTCGAATACCTTGGACGCTCTCTTTGAAATGAGGTTTAATTAATAGGCCTGTTCGTTTTCACTGCAGTTTTCAACTAACATATACGGCAAGTATAAGGTTTATTCGCGTCGCATGCTCCAACGCCTGTTGGATAATACAGCTCTTTGGAGCATGCAAATAAGAGCATTTTAGGGCATGCGACATGAACAAATCTGTACACTTTCTCTTGTTTTAATTTCGTGCAGAAGTGCAGCGAAAACGAACAGGCCAAATGTAAATCATTAATTGCGTTTGATTCATTTGCGTTAAAAGAAAGTGAAGATGTGAAAAGTGAGCAACACTGTCTCCACTGACTTGTGTATACTTTTCGGATTAACGCTATATACCAATCAGTGCTGCTCATTTTTCACATTTTCACTTCTTTAAAAGTATACAATCGACTCTCTGCGTTTGAAAGTTCCGGAGTATTTTTTAATATTATGTAAAATTTGTTGAGGCGTCCGGAAATACAGAATGAAGAATAAATTTGTGTCTTCTACCAGATCGATTGTACTTTGTGACGTTCAGGACGGCAATGAAACCAAAAAGTACTCCAAACACCCACTACTTCAGTATTGACAACGAGTTGGTATATGAGAATTTTTACTCCGACTTCGGCCCTTTAAATCTGGCCATGCTGTACAGATACTGCCAAAAAGTTAACAAGAAGTTGAAGGGCATTGCGCTCAGCAAAAAGAAGCTCGTGCATTATACGACGTTGGATTCGGAGAAGAGGGTCAATGCTGCATTTCTTATGGGAAGTTACGCGGTAATATAGATTTTTTTCTAACTTACGATTGTGGCTGGATTCTGTAAAGCGCATATGCGCGATTTTTCTATAGTAAACGTTACATATACTGTAGATACATACGCGCATATGCGCTTTACGGAACGCAGCCTGTGTCTATTATAAATTTGTATATGTAGATTTTGTGGAGAGAGATTCATTTATTGATGCATTTTAAATTCCATTTTGCATTTTCAGATATTATATTGCAAGCATACAGCCCAGGAAGCTTACGAATGTTTGACCAAAAGTCCAAATAGTCCCTCGTTCATCATGTTTCGCGATGCCTCCGTCGGACCACCGTGCTATCAGATATCGTTAAGGGATTGTCTAAGTGCTATATACAAGTGCCATCGCCTTGGTTTCTTTAATTTCGAAGATTTCTGTGTTAAAGAATACGAACACTTTGAAAGAGTCGAGAATGGGGATTTAAATTGGATAGTTCCTGGGAAGTTCATTGCTTTCTGTGGCCCACATGCGAGATCTAAAATGGAAGATGGTGCGTGGTTACTTAATTATATTCATAATAAGAAGGTTGCATGAAAAAGAATGCAGTGGTGAGAAGGAGTCTGGTGAGCGAACAAATCCATGAAATGAATGGTTACAAGTGCAAAAGAAAAAGGTGCGAGTGTGAGCGAAAATTTGAAGATGAACGTATGACAATAAATGAGAAGAATAAAAGGATACTTTTAAGGAACATAGATAGTAAAAATCTATTTGTGCATTTAATTTTTTATTCTTATCACTTAAATCATTTCATCGATAGTTTTATAACTATATCAATTCATCAAGTATTATATATATACTTTTTTCACAGGTTATCCTCTTCACGGACCAGAATGGTATTTTACATATTTCCACCGTAATAACATAACAACAATTATACGGCTTAATAAGAAGGTCTACGATGCATCGAGCTTCACCGATGCCGGCTTTATTCATAAAGATCTATTCTTTATGGACGGCTCGACACCGACGGATGCGATAATGCATCAATTTCTCAAAATAGCGGAAAACGTGAGTGGCGCGGTCGCCGTGCATTGTAAAGCAGGCCTCGGGAGAACGGGTTCTCTCATCGGTTGCTACATTATGAAGCATTACCATTTGACGGCACACGAAACGATCGCCTGGATAAGGATATGTAGGCCAGGTTCTGTAATTGGGCATCAGCAACAATGGTTAGAGAGGTGAGTATATACATATAGATGCATATATATATATATATATATATATATATATATACTA
>VBVR01004711.1:0-13792 GCA_011638315.1 Tetramorium parvispinum | reverse complement strand
TTCCATAATGTAGTTAATTAATTCTAAACTATTTAAAATTACAATTACCTAATTTTAAATAGTTTAGAATTAATTAACTACATTGTGGAATAAACAAATCGTAATATTTTATTTTATTAATATAATGTATAATATTTTTTATATAATATATTATATGTATAATATATTTTATTAATATAAGGTTTCATTATTGCAAGCGTATTAGTTTTGCATATTAATTTCAGCGAGAAGCAATGGATAGAATTGGAAACTAATTATCTATCTATAATAATCTAACTTTAGCCAATGCAGAATTAACTATTTGCATTATTGAAAGAGCAAATCAATACGTTCGCTGCCCAACAGAGTACGGAACGTTACCGCGAGCGAATTAATTTCGGCAAAGGCGAGTACGGAGGAACGGTTTGCAAAAGCAAGTGATTTTCGTTGCGCGTATTTATAGCATATAAATATTTTGATGCGACATTATTTATGATCGCCTCATGATGATATCGAGGATACTCCTCCCCTTCCCTTCCGATTGACGTAAAATTGTCGCTGTTGCAGCCGAAGCGAACGCTGCATAATGCCCGCAGAATAGATATCCTTGAAATAGAATGTAGCCGATCGATTATTTTATTTCGATAAAGATCGCCCGTTTTCCTTCGCGCCTTTCACCTTATTTCGACTTCCTTTCGATCGCATTACGATCACCCAAAGTTGAGCGGGGATTATTCCGCGTTTCCCGGCTTTACTTTCGTAAGTAAAGCCGATGTCAAAACCACCGAGCGTTACGATCGATTTACGTAATGAGGCTCCTAAACTGCAATACTCTCTGCATTTGCATTGCGTTTCAGCACAGGCTGAAAGGTCCTATATCACGAGAAGAACGTTGCGAGTCCGAATTTCCTTCATTTCTCTGTGAAATGTGTAAAGATCTGAAGCCATCGATATGTAGAGACTTGAAATGAAATAAGGAGAACTTCCAGAATAAGACAAATTAGAGACTTTTTAAATAAGTCAAATGAATGCAAATGAATTCGGTCGGATCGAAGTTCGTATGTAAAGTAACTTACTTACTATACCGTGCTATTTAGCTGAAAACTTTTCATTTTTTTAAAGTACGAGTAATTATGCACGAAATTGTTCGAGTTTCTTGTTACAATGAATTCACTGCGTTTCGTAATTGCGTGCGTGATTTTTAATTTATTCTATTTAGGAATTCTGTTTATTTATCTCTTACTCTCTTTCACTCTCTTTAACTAAATATTATTTTAAAACTTTGTATAATCTGTTTTTTTCTATTAAATTCTAAGAATATATCAGAACAGATAATTATTTATATAATTAATTATCGTTTGCCATATAAAATGATAATTTACGATGATTACTGTTATTTTAATTTGGGATGTCTTATTTATTCATTCATGAAAATTGCATAATTATATGACATACGTTCGTTTATACTACTAGAGTCAAAAAGTTTCCCGGAATAAATGTTTAAAAATTTATTTATTAAAGTTATACAAATTTAAGCTACACTGCCTTTAAAATACTGTCCTTCTGCATTTTATACACTTGCCCCAACGTTCGTACAGTTGTTGAAAACATTCCTCGATCCCAATATTTGAAAGTGCCGTCAGCTGTCTCGTCGCATTTTGAATGACCGCCTCAGAATTTGAGAAACGTTGCTCCTTCAATTTTATTTTTAGCCTTTAGGAAACAGGTAAAAATCGGAAAAAGAAGGAAAAATGGACAAGAAACAAGTGGGTTTTGCTGCATGACAATGCCCTGCATATCGGTCACTAATAATAGTTAACAATTACTTTTCCAAGAATAATGTTATCGCTCTTGAACACTCACCGTACTCACCCGACCTCGCAACCGATTTTTACCTGTTTCGGAGGCTAAAGGCTAAAAATGAAATTGAAGGGGCAACGTTTCTCGAATTCTGAGGAAGTTATTCAAAATGCGACGAGACAGCTGATGGCACTTTCAAATATTGAGTTCGAGGAATGTTTTCAACAACTGTACGAACGTAATTGAGGCAAATGTGTAAAATGCAGGAGGAGAGTACTTTGAAGGCAGTGTAGCTTAAATTTGTATAACTTCGATAAATAAATTTTTAAGAATTTATTCCGGGAACTTTTTGACTCTAGTATATGTACATTTGGAGATTTTTCTTTAACTTCTTGTACATTTCGAGGGATTAAAGTTGATTCGGAATTCACACGCATGTAATTCCTTTGAAATCTGTCTTTACGTAATTCTGCTATTCTGAGGAGTGCCACGAAATTACGGTCCCGTATCCGGCTTCCGTGGCTACCGCAAGGACGTGTATGCGTGGTACATGCGAAGTTAACAACTGTACGGCACGCTTAATGCACCCGACAATTGTGCGAATGACTTGAAGCTCTTGTGTTCGAGCTCTCACTGTTGTGATTATTTGCGGAAAACATGCGCCTCGATTATGCAATTCGTATTTATTTATTATATAGATTTTATTATTTATACAATAGTACAGATTATTTATTATTATTACTATAACCTATTAAAATTTATTTTACTTCTTATCTATAGAAAAATTTAATTAGAAAGAGCTCTATGTGAATTTAATATCTATACAGAAAGAGAGAGAAAATGAGGTTGAATTAATTCCTTTTGTCGAAGAACTCTTTTCGTTCAGTTATGCATTTTATAAAGTTTTTAATTTTTGAAGTTCTTTATTTAGATAAAAATAATCATAGATGGGCTTTGAGAGTCAACGCAGGTATTAGACCGTGTCAGTTCAATAAAAATATAAATCGGAAGTAAGATGTATAATTTATATATCGAAATCGGTCTAGAAATTTTTTATTTAGATAAATTTTGATAAAATTTAAAATACTACGTAAGGGAACGAATTTGAGAGCAAAATTCACGGGCAATGTCGTGCTGAAAAGATAAGGAAACAACTGGTTTCGAGTCAACTGACCTAGGTTCAGCGTACGGTAGCGCCTCGTTCAATCGATATGTCCTCGACCTCGGTTAATATTACCACCCTTTTCTGTTTGCCTGAAGGATCATTTATGTTAGGACAGGCGTTTGGAATTTGCTTTAAAGATAAGAACAGCGATACGTCATTGACTGACATTGTTTTCTTACGAGTCAGATAAGATTTTATGTAAAGATTAGGTGAAATATTGTGAGACGTTATCGTGATTGCACACAAATAAACATTTTTATTCTACAAGTTTCGACTGTAAAAAAAAAAACGAAATTGCCAATACAAATAACAGATCGTTAAACTCAAAACAGATTTATTTTGTAAAAATTCTTTATAAATTAACATAACGCAAATGAATTAAAAAAAATTCTTGCAAAAAAGAATTTGATAGAACACAAATTTCTTTCGTATTCATAAAAGGACTCAGAATTGGTGATACAAAACCGAAATTATTTTTAATTCTTAACAATATTTTTAGAACAGAAATGGGATGGAAAAGAATCTATTTCATAATTCGGGAATTTAATAAGAAATCTCTACGCAATCAGATTAAGAGTGTACTATCCTTGTATGAATGTATTTTGAAAATGGTGATAAAGTAAAATATTAATTATATTTTGCATTAATTCCAGACAAATTATTTTACGTGCATTTTTTACTGTTGCGATCTTTCCGCAAGATCTGTTATGCGTTTTTGTCTCAAGATCTTAACTCTTCAAATTCTCAATTTCTCGGACAATAAAGCATGTTTCTTCTCGCATCAGGTGATAGTCATTGCGGCGTCAAGATGAACGGGATGGACCGAATGGCCCGTTGCGACAACGATGAATCTTCTCTGCAATCTTCGCAACCGATGCACCTGGGTCAATCAACTCACGCCACCGCCATCAACTCGACGTCTCCCGTGACGCCGATCCTGGTAGCGTGTGCTGTCACCGCGACCGACAAGGTCACTGCCGCTACTACCAGTTCTACCCACGTGCCGGAAGTCAGATCAGCTGATAGCCCTAGTGAGTAGGAAGTTGGAAAATTCTCCGCAAAGATTACGACTGCATTAATTGGCGACCGATGCTATTAATAGACCACGTCTTGTTCCAAACAATTGGGGAAGATTTTTTTTATCTATTGTTTAACTGATTTGTTAGATATCTGAATATTTCGTTTGTCACTTCTTCTATGTAATCTCGATTGAGAAATTGTAAACACAATATTTTTGCTTTACAATGGCATTTTATTCGATTTACGGAATCGTCCGTAGAAGTAATTGTTTCGAGTATCACTCTCTGATGTCCAGTGTTATTTTCAATTTTTTTTTTGTTTTGATTTCATACATCTCACTTTTCTAAGCTGGTTTCATTGTTTTGTTTCTTTTATATTTCTCTTCGTTGATTCACGTAATGGAAATCTATTTCTATAGATTCTATATCTATTTAAAGTGTGTTTTATTCGTTATTTATTTTCTACTGGACTTTTTATATCATTTCTTAAAATTCTAATGAATTTAGGCTCTTCTTATCCTGAAGAATATTTCCACGTGTTTGAATCACGTTTGAATTACGTTTATGAATTTACTATCAATGGAACACGAGCAGACATACGAATAAAATCTTTTTCTAAAATTTAAGAACTTTAGATTAAACAATTTTTACAATATTGATTAAAATCGATGATGTAAAAATTACTAAAAATTACTAAAACCTTAATTATGAAAATCGCAAGATGCATAGAGAGAACAAATAAAAATTTTGAAGACATAATATAATTTTCATTGCTGAAAGTGGTTCGTTGAAAGAAGATTCAATTCTGAATAATTAACTTCAAAAGAAGATTGACTTTAGAAGATCAAATTGATTTTTCCAAGCTTTTCGAGAGTAAGTGCCAGATTATCCTCGAATCTTTGATCTTTAAAAGCGGACGCGATACACAGACGCGATACCCTTCTCTAGAGCCGCTCTCAATTCCATCTCCCGCTATTCAATTATTAACTGGAATATATCATGAGCAGCCAGTACCTCGCCGCCGTCTCCGTTGGACTCCCGTATACCGAGGCCGTCGCCGTCGGCTCTGCGTCGTGCCGCGAGCTTGCGCTTGCGCGGCGAACGTCTACCACCACATCATCCGCGAGCCACCACCGCCGCCGCAGCCAGCACGGCCCTGGTCGGCCACCAACACCATCCCCGTCGTCACAACCATCTCCTGCAGTCGCCGCAGCAGCATCAACATCCGGATCATTGTATCTTCCCGGTCATCACGGAGAATGGAACCGACTCGCCGCGACAACGATCCTTTGTGAGTAATCCTTCGCTGATCGCGTCTCCTGTCCGAGGAATTGTCTCCCAAGTCCGGAGGGAATTGTCAACGTCACTACGCATTATGTAGACGAGCTTACTCCGAGTTAAGCTCAAAGTATCGACTATCGTATGACTGCTCGAGGAGGAACTTTGGAGGCGAATACGATCTCTCTCTCTTGTCGCGCGAAAACTCAAGAGCTACTGCACAAACGGTAGCTCTGCAATCCCGAGATTGTATTAAAGATTGAACGGTTTAAATCTTAAGGGCATACAAGGCCGCTACCGGGACCACTCCGCGCGCTTTACTCGTTACACCGATGTAGCACGGAACATTCTGTACAAGAGTATTCGATATTCTTTTATATTCTATTATATTCTTCTACCCAACGACAATATTGAGAACACTGAAGGTGCGATCTACTATCACTCGCGTTCTTAAGATCCGCTAAAGTTCTCGGCAAGAACTATAGAAAAAATTGATCTCTGGCTTTTGCGTGTGGTGTATGTCAGAATCTCGGTATAGAGACCTTTACCTTCGTACTGACCGTAACTTTGGAATGGCGCTCGAAGTTCCGTTGATTAACGGGCGATTCGCACGTTAAGCCACAGTAGTCAGCCTGCTCGCCTTTGCGTGACCGGATGGGTATATCTTGGACGAGTATCGATATTCCAAGTGCAGTAAATATAAGAAATCGTCCAACAGGTAGGCAACTCGTTATAAATCCACCCGCATATTGATTTTCACGAGCTGTCGTACATAAGCCTTACCTCCTTGTTTTCTCTAATCTTTCTGAACCTGGACATTTTGGAGGTAATTGAGAAGCATTAACGAAATAGTCAGCTATTCTTTTTAATGCCCTTAATTCCCTTAAAAATTTTGAAGATAAACATTAACGAAATAGCTATTTTTTTTTTAATTCACCAGAACACAATTTAAATTCTTCTTTCGGAATGTTATTAAGGGTTGACAGTGATTCTCGTTAAATTTTGTCTGTATCACCAAAACATCTCCTTTTAAATTTCTGCTTTGTTCGTGAAAATAGACAAAGTCACAAGGGACGAGGTCGAATTAACATGACAGCAACTTAAAGGGAAGTATTTTGCTGACATTGACGAGATTCAACGAGAATCGCTAGCAGCTCTTAACAGCATTCCGGAAGAATTTAGACAATGTTTCCTGACGTGGAAGAAGCGCTGAGATTGTTACATTAAGTCACATGGGGAAGAAGAGAATTAAAACTTCTAAGTCCTTTAAATATTAAAAAAAATAAATAATTTCAAAAACTTTTGGATACTTTCTCGTATATATATTTATAATATTTTCTAATTGAATTAATAATTCGACTTTAAATTGAAACTAATTTCGGAAATAGCATCGATGTTTCCGTGCTTTTAAAAACTTTATTTGTTTAGTAATTATATTTGATTTAATGTAAACTTATACTAAGTTAGATACTTTACGGTCTCTAAAAACGCTAATTAAAAAAAAAATGCTATTTGCATCCTTCACACAACCACTGATTTAACTGCATGATTGTATCTCTATCAACGTGATATCTTTGAATCTCTTGAAAGTTTTGAAGCGCTATTCCCATACTTCGAACAATCATTTATTCATCGCTGCCCAATTGTATCTATAAAATTAATTCCATCATATATTCTCACGCGACATTACGCATTGTCTATTCCATTCTATTCGTATCTGTTTAATGAGTTGCACTAACGGATGTTGCTAATGGAATGACGTATCGTTTAGAGTCTCTCACTGACACCGGTGAGGCCGCGGCCAGGTCACGCGGCCTCTGGGGGAGCGACGACAGCGGGAGTCAACGACGACAGCGATGCCGAAAGCGTGAAGAGTTATAGTAGCGCTTGCAGCACAGCGAGCGCCTGCGAGCATGCCTCCTTTGCATTGAACGGCACCACCTGGTCTGGTCGATCGCGAAAATATGTTGTGCACTGCTCGAATTATGTCGGCGACAACGAACAATATCTCACGCCTACTCAGAGAGCGGCTAAACAAGTCCGAAAGTTTCAGGTAATTAAGTTCCCACTGTGTAAAAACTGTAGATCCTGTTTGGTCCTTTACTTAATTCATGCTTAAATTTTAGCGCCTTGGAAAATCAATAAAATATTCTCTATTTCTCGAATTAAATGAAAATATTATTCGTGTCTTTGTATCTTGAGAAGTCTAATTTTCGTAGATTAACAATTCGTATGATTAACAATCATTTAATCTGGAATTGGCGTTGAGTCAATAAAACTCAAAGAGTAATCATATATGCATGTACACGTAACTATTGTAATGTTATTTTTTCCTTGTTATTAAATTTATGCGGTTATTTAGAATCTTATTTTTATCTTATCTAGAATCTTTATGTCTGTATAGGCTCTGTTAAAGGAGGCACGCAAGGAGATCGATGAGAAGGACCGGGAGATCTTGCGTTTGACAAAAGAGGTCGTAGAATTAAGGTTGTATAAGGCCTCTCTGAACAGTCCAGATGAGCGAACGGATAGCAGCGACGCTCTCACTGTGCGCGAGAACAATCCCTTCTCACCGGAATCGCCGAGCAAGGATCTTCCCGATGAAGGCGTCGCGGAGAAATCCATCCGCAGTCCGGAAACGCCGGAAAAACGTGTACATACGGATCTCCCCTCGTCATTAGCTGATTCCGGACACTTCGAAGATGGTTCCGTCCATTCGAAAGACTCCGTGTGTTTGCCTGAATCGCAGCCGGAGAATACTGTCAGTACGGCAACGTGCGCTACTACGGTATCCAATGATATTGTTCCTGATAAGAGTCCTGTAACGCCAACGAATGCAGAACGAGACGAAGAAAGACGGCAATTAGTTAGTCATTACGAAGATAGAATTGAGGATATGCATAGGCGGCATATTGATGAACTGCAAGAGCTCAAACAGAAGCACAATGACAAGGTTAGTAGAATCTTTTGTATGATTGGTCAATTTTTCCTATTCTCTATAATTTTTTATGTTAATGTGTTTATGTTAACATGTTTGTAGGTGGAAAGTTTGTTAAATCAATTATCTGAGGTTAATACTCGTTACTGCGAGATGCGGCCGGCTATGGATATCGCCGAGTCTCGCGCACGCGAATTAGAAATGGAGTTAGAAGCTGTGAAGACTGAGCTTAATGAGCAGAAGACGCTTTTGAGTGAGCAGGAAGAAAGAAATAAGCAAATGTACCTGAAAATGTATGCCAAAGGTCAAGAAGCCGCGCGCATTGAACAAGCTGATCAGGTATGGTAAATATATCGAAGATAAATGTTGTAAAGGTAGAAAACATAAATAAGATCGACACTGAGTACTTTTCATAAAATTACAGATATTCGTTCAGGCACATCAATCACCGCCCAAAGTCACCGTCGCAGAATTGCTTCAACAACTAACTGTCACACAAGCTGAGTTAGAGAACATTAAGGTGAGAGATGTGATAATCTACGATTTTAAAAGACTTGCGTTAAAACAAATATAGCAGGATAGTGACATAACAAATTGAAAATTTGATTTATTCTGTGTAAGATGAAGGATTTCCGATTACTATTAATATATTTCAAATAGAATTTTTATTAAGATCTGTAACGTTACAGTTAATTCTTTTCACACAGTCTTTCAGCAAATCATTTTTGTTGTCATCAATGAGCTTTCATAATTTAGATTGCATTGTGATATTTGCACACAATAAGTCTCTTATTAGTTTGACATTTGCATTCCTATTTTCTTCGCTTAATCATTAGTACATCTTTTATTCTTTCTAGATACGTTCTATCTAAAGTATAACGAAATTCGTGTAATAAATGATTTTCTCACGATTGAGAGAAAGAGCGAGATTTGCTAGCGATTAATTATGCTAACACAATAACACGCCTAATAAATTGAATCTCAGGCGCGTTCTTTTTTTTTACGTAGTCCAATTAGCTTTTACATTTTTTCGCAGGCATTGTTTATTCATTTCTCACATTTATCATATTTGTTACACTTGTAAGGCGTGTACATCACATTTCGAGCATCCTCGTAGTTCACAATACTCTTGTACTAACGATGTGCCACTTTTTTTGGTCGCCGCTCACACTCCAGGACACAAGCTACTCGCCTGAACCTCACATTTCAGCCGAACGTAGCCAAACTTTATTAAGCGCTCAGGAGGCTGTTTCTCTCTGGGTCCTTGGCACACGTAAGGTCTGTATCTTAACTCGGCTGCAACGTGATGACGCAATTCTCATCCACTTTTTATCGCCCCTAAAGTAGCAGTTGTTCGCATATATGATGCACTGGTACTTTATCAATGTTTTACTGCATCAAGAGCTGATATTCCGACACACAAATGTTTGTCATGGTTTCCTCTTATAAATTTTCCCAAATTAGATGAATAGGTTTAATTGGAGATCTTCTTTGTGACTTGTGTGAATAATTTTCTTATTTTGCAATTTATTGATTGCGTATTATCTCTGAGTAATCGTCACTCATACATAAGTGGAAGGAGTGGCGTCAACTTTGGAACGAAAACTTTTGTACATAAGTTCTTGTAGGGTGGTCAGTTCTTGAACAAATAAGGGCGTGTGGAAAAGAGCACGATTGCGTTCCTCATATCTTTCTTTCCTTTACATTCGCGTTAGTGAATGCTTGCTGCAACAATTGCATGCGGACTATGAAGCACAATTGTAGATGGTTTATATTTCTATACGTTGCTCTTAGATCGGGCGATGTTATCCAGTGCACTTGGAAGAAACAGCCTCTTATATCTTCGGGCAATGTAAGTTTTGCACGTGCTTACAGGCAATGCACGCTTTCACCATACTTCACCATTTTGCATACAAAACGTGCATACTGTATATATTTGAATTCAGATAAATCAATTTGATTTCACTTCACTATTAATGTTACATAATATTGTATCTTAATATGAAACTGACGTATACATATAATTTAACTAGACATGTATGCTATTAATAATTAAAAATTTATATCTATATTATATTAAATTATTGAAAATAGAATATATATATCTGGATTCAAAATTGATAAAACATAATCATATCTACAATTATTCACTTTCAAATTGTACACTTATCTTAATGTCACAATATATTTTAACTTTGTTCTTTAACGAGTATGCCATTGTGTTTTGATTAGGCAATGTATAGGCGTATTGTAGAGGCGAGAAGCAGCCAGGGTACTCTCGACCCAGAAATTACCCTGCAGTTCCTAAAGTCGGCAATCTACTATTTCTTAACTGATAAGGAGAATCATCACGGTCACTTAAATGCTATTGAAAGTATCTTGGGTTTCACGGACGCGGAAAGACACAACATTGATAGATATTATGGATCGGCGAGAAAATAATATTTTCTAAAAATTTTCATATAAGATGTTATATTATCGACGATTGGTGTTACATTATCCAATTTAACACCTGAATTTAAAAATACGTTTAGTTCTTTGGTATTTATTAAAAATGAACTTTTAATGTGTGTTCAAAAAATTTGTTTTAAACTTGATATCTTAAATATAGTATATTATAAAAGTAAATTGCTTGTCTCGCAAAAATTGCTAGCTAAATATGTGATGCGTAATTTGTAAATTGCTAGCAATTTTAAGAGATTGCTTTTACTTATATATATTTAAAATTTTGGGATTTAACAGCATAAATTATGTACATACAGCTTAAATAGACTGAATTTATTTATGACTGTATCAGTGCTCTGCGCGATGGCCATGTATTACAAATTAATATCACGTGTATCGCATGACTCGGTGCTCTAAATTAGTAGGTATACATAAATATTCTAGTTATATTTGAGAAAAAATATATTGTCTAGTTACTGCTAATCATATTTCACTTCTTCAATGATAATTAGTATTCATTACAACATAATAAAATATTTCAAAATTGAGCAAGAAATATATGATATATATGACAAGTTGCTAAGAAGAATTCTAAATCGAGAATTATCTTTATGTAATTATTTGAAATGCATGCCCATCCTTATACAAGTAAAAGTTAAATATATATCTTTCTCGTTATCACGTGGGGATTCCATTGGGAGATCCCCAAATAGATAAATAAAATTTATTTATATATTTACTTGTTATAAATGAAATATATATCTATATACATATATATATATATATATTCAGGATAAAAATTGTCAGAGTTTTTGTCCAGCTTTTAAACTTTCAAATATGTACAAGAAAGTGATTTTGAAGTAAATAGAAGAGAAATCATTTAATTGTACATATGTATAATAACTCTGAATCATCCTGTATACATATATTATCTATATCAAAGTCTGGTGAGATGACGTCCAGCTAAAATAACAATATGTGGAGACTGAAGGATATACCTTTTGCCTTTTTATCTGCTCTTAGCTTCAAGTTAAGTAGGTCATGAGAAGTTATACAAGTGCAACTATTAGTGGATCAATAAGCACACTTCCTATGTCTTATAATCATTAATTTTTACGGGATATTTTTGTGTATTATTTAAATTAAAACCAAAGAGTAGTGGGGAAGTTAGTTATTATGAATGAATATTTAATTATAAACAAGTTTAATGCTGGCACCAATTATCGGATTAAAGTTACCTTTTGTTATCAAAGTTCTGGATTTATTCAATAATAAGAATATTGTAAAATTAGAAAATAAGTAACCTTCTTTTTACCTTCATCTTTTTAAATCTTTATATTATCTGGAATTAGTGTTATATAATGATTTAAAATTGCAATATGAATGGAAATGATCTATTTTTAGCACTAATTTTTAATTTTGTATGAAAAGTATGCCTAAGGTGCCAATAAGTATGAATGTTTATAGCACATACAGATCGCTTCTTGAAGCAACATTCTCCTAATAAATGTTTTGTAAATCAAGAGACAGAAATATAGACAGTAATACCTGCTATATCAAAATGTCCAATGTCCAAGGAAAGAATATAGTTTCATATAATATGTAAATGCGATCACATATTTCTCTAATTCTAAGATGGTAGATAATATTCATTTGATAATAAAGTTCCTTTTATGTGAATGTTATAATGCTAGGCCTAAGTAAAATCGATTATAGTTAATAATTCAAATGTCATTCCATAAAAAATAATATCAAAAACTTAGAAATAACGTTTGACACTTTTTCAATATAATATTGTGCGATTTTATTTTCAATACACACACACATTATTTGCAGCGAATTTAATAATTACGTACAATAATAAATTTTATTCATGTTTTATTTCTTATTTTTATACATATATATCTTATTGAAGAAAATTTTATCATCAATTTATTCACATACTCGTCGGTTTCGATTGTATTTTGTAATATGAAAAGAAATTAAAATTTCCAAAGCTTTATATTAATAGTCTTATTCTTATTCCAAAGCTTTGGAGTTTCATAAATTGTATGTCTACAAACAATAGCAAGAAATTAGCCAATCATTTTCATGTCTTGTTGGTTACGTTCTGATAATTTGGCTCATTGTCAGATAGTTTAATATACAGATAGGTAAATAAAGCTGCCTGTGTCAAATTATCAGAACGTGACCAAAGTAAGATATGAAAATTACTTGATAATTTTTTGCTTTACTTTTTCAAAAGTTATGAGGTATGTAAAAATAGCGTATAATAAGTCATACATAGTGTATATATAAGTATATAATACCGTATACACAAGTCATATCCTTTTACAGTGCAAGAACACCATGTATCCTTCCTTCTTCCATTCTTAGAAAGGAGAGATTTAATTGTTGTAGCTTTTCCGCGATACCAACAAAGAATATTTATGAAAAATTTATGCTAATTAGACTTTTTATTTAATAAATAACACATACACATTTCTGTATTATAAATATACAAATCAAACTTCTGCATAAATATTGCAATACATATATTAATTTAAACCTAAATCTAACTATACATAACATATTTCATTTATATTTTTCCTTCTTTTTTGTCTGAATAACTCAATTTATTTTTATTTCATCTTACTACCAAAATTATCCGTTATTCCTCTTAATTCCTTTTTCTCCTCTTTTTTCTTCATAACAAAACATATTAAAAATAGGTATTATTTTGTGTTTTTGAAGCTATATTTTTATACTGTTATATTTTGGTATTTTGGAAATGTTTGGTTCAACATTAATTTATTCACATCATTCAATAGCATTTTTGATACTCTTCATTTCATTACTTTCCTGAAATATAAACATTTATTGTAATAAAAAATCGTTATATATTTTGTTAGAAATTATCTCACTTTATTTATTTGTGATGAGGAAATATTTGCCATAAGTGTAAGAAAACTATGATTAGTTTCATTCTTATCAATGGTCTGCAAATATTTCTTTCTTGTATTTAGAATTTCTTCAAGTTGTTTTTTATATTTTCTTGCTAATTCTAAAGCCCTGTTAAAAATATAAATGGATGTTATAAATTAGTAATTTAATAAATATAAAAAGCAGAAAGATACAAATAAATAATATTTAGAGTAATATATATATATATATATATATGTATATATA
>VBVR01004710.1:0-13793 GCA_011638315.1 Tetramorium parvispinum | reverse complement strand
TCAACGTCCGGTAACGAGTTGACATACCGCGCAAAAACGCGGATCGATAGCGTGTGCATTGCGGCCGTGTGTCCATCCGTTGCAATCGCGTGTATACGTACGTGTACGTGTGTATGTGTGGAACGCGCGCCCGCACGCCCGCGCGTCTCTGCTACGTGCATACGTGTGGTGCAGTCGCAGACGGGCACCACCCGCCGCCGGCGGTCGCCACCGAGTACACGAGCACGCGACTGAATTTCGCAGAGCGATAAGCTTTCGGCGAAGAGGACATTTTAGCTGATGGCCGGCGGGCGAGTTCCTCGAACGCGACTCTCAGAAATTAATTTCGCTTTTAGGCCTCCCATACACCGCCATGCCATTTCTGTCGCGGAGAATCGAATCTGAGTATCTCGCGCCATCTAAAGTAAAAGCATTTCTACGCTTTGTTTTTCTACCCAAAAAAATTGTAAGAAAAAAAACAATATTTTCTTGTGCAAAGAGAGAACATCCTTAAACGTAAACTTTCTATTTCAGCTTTGTAATCCGACATTATAAATTTATAGTCCGTTTGCAACGGGACATCGTCGCCGACGCGTCGGAAACGCTGTTGTGCCGCGTGTTTACATCGGAACTAATTCGCATTATACGGAAATCTGTCGTCGAACCTTATGATACTATTTTTTATCTTGCCGGCACTTTGCATCACGCCGCCGGCCGTTGTTTACGTAATAAACATTCTTCTTCGTGATAAAGAGCGCGCTTAGGCGGGCGGAAGAGGTTTCTTTCAGGGCGTTTCTTCGGAGAACACGAGGTTTCGAGGTGGGAAGGTACTTTGTCTTTGCACCATCGCGCGTGCAGTGTTGGATGCTACGGCGTGAAGATCTTTTTTTTATAAATCGCTTTTATAGCCTGCTATCAGGTCGCTGTATAAATAATATCCATTTATCCCCCGCAACGCTAATATTTACAGCGAGTTTATTTACACCTTTTTTCGCTTAAGCACCTATAATGCTACTAATAACCGGACAGAGTATAACCTACTAATTATCCAATATTTTTTAATAATACTTGTTGCATTAATCAATCAAATGTATTATCAATGAGATGACTCGTTAAATTCAATTTGTTATATTCTTGGAAATAATTTTTGTAAACTACGTACGATTTCTACGAGCATTATGCATAACAAGTTTAACTTTTATAGGATTGCACAACCTTCGGTACTAGCGATACTAGCGAAAGAGCCTCGTATGAAAGAACAAATAATGTAGCCAATAAAACTAAACAGCGAATAAGGAGCAAAGTTGTATCAAATACCTCCCGCCTCGTATGGCCAAAAGATGATGCATAATTCGTGTTCACGTAACTTTTGTATCGCTTTCTTATTATCTTATAGTTCCCGATATCAAGATGGGGAAAAATAGAAACTTCTTTCTCGAGAAAAAAAAAGATGATTTTCGCTCTCCGACGTGTTCTTGACATCACGAATTTCATATCATTTTGCGAGTAAACACGTTTGAAAAATTCGGCAAATAAAATCTATTTTAATTAAAATTTAATTTAAAAAATGAATCAATATGGAATATGTCTTCGTATCTGATTCATTACTTTATCATTGTTATCAATATAATATTGAAAAAACTAACAAAGATTTTTAATTGCATAATTGATGGAACTTAAGTCAATGCTGTTTGTAAAAACAACGTTAATTAATGTAGTGTCTACATTCCAAGAATTTAAAATGGCAGAATCTAAGTATCTAAAATATTTACCAAAAATGTTAAAATATTACTTTTTACTTTCGATATTAAAATAAACGGATTACTACGCGTTTAAGATTTTATTTAATTTCATTTAGAATTCTCTTAATGTTGAATCCTCAACTACCAATTCGCATTCCCTTCGATATAATGTCACGTACGTACGATAATCGATCTCGAGATAACTACGAAACCGCACAACTAAGGTAGCGACTAACTACATATATGCGCGCTATAAGTTAATTCCTAGTTTTATACTAAGAAATTCTCTTCTCGCTCGTTGTGTCACTCGCGGCATGGAAGGTTAAGCTGTTGCACGGCGGATTATCGATCCGCGGCGGAAAAAAGGCTGTTGCAATGCGTCCTATTTTAGGCTGCGAGCGAACGAGGCTTCGCGCCGCGTTGTTCGGTTTGATTCTCTTCTCGTTGCAATCGACTGCACCGGACCTCACTCGTCAATTTTTTATGCAACGTTTCAATGGCCAATCACCGACAAGCGCGACCAAATACCCACATGTCCGTCATATAATACAATGTATACATACATACAATGTAAATGTAATGTAAAATAACATACATACAATGTATACGCGACACGTTTAAAATAATTCACTAAAAAGTGGTGAAATAGAAAAAATATATAGCGAATAAACTACAATGAAAAAATGTACATAACAATATTTACTATTGTTTAATTGTTTTCTTATGGAAATATATTTCGAATTATACTAGATGTTTCGCAACTCGAGTATCACAACTTTCAGCAGCGTTTAATTTCTGACAAACTTAGCAAGGACTTTTGTAATAAGAACGTGATTATACGTATAGCTTTAATAACAATTGAAATTGAATACGTTTGCTATAATACAGTTTGTAAACTTACACTCGATTTTTCCTGTGCATTGTACTATATTTTCTTGTCTACATATTTCGATATTCTATTCTCTTTTCATTTTTCTTTCTTACATTTTTCACTTTTTATATTTGTTCAAATATCTTATTAATGCACAACACTAAAATATATATGCAAATTATTTTAATGCCAATTATTACGCCAAAGTAAAAAAAAGTCAACGTGAAAATTTCATATCGATGAAATCGCGGCTAAAAGTATTCGTATTTTTTTCTGCGAGATACTAGAACAATAACGAACTGATTTAGCGATATTAACTTGGGAGTAAAACGGGGAGTGCGGCATGCGAAACGACTCGCATAACATCATCATCCCGCACGCACACCCGTACCGCGTGCTTCGACAAAACTTTCGCCACAGAATCTCGCATTTCTCCCTCTTTCTCTTGCTTACTCGACATCATTGCGGTTCCCCCTTCAAGCGGCCGGCGTGGATGTTCGGCCTCAACGCGACCTACCCCAAAATCATCCGTTAGGCCTTTATAGACGGTCCGACGCGCAGCGCGTGCAATTTCGTCCACGGACGAAACTTTCGCTGTACCACATCCGGCCCGAACCTTCCTTACGAGGTACGAGGTTGCGTGGCCACCTCTGGCATAATAATTGTCTGACGCGTAATACGGTACAGTCCCGGCAGCGAGTGCCATGCTCCTTGTGCGAAAATCGACGAAAATCGACTCGCAAGAGAATATTAAATTTCAGATGACTGAAATTTTACAGCGCGCATATTCAGTTTATGCAATTTCTGTTCAAAGCAATTTAAAATGAATTTTGTTGTTAACTCTCTATTAAAAATCTATTTGCACTTGAAGTATGCCGAATTGAGAGTAACTCAAATATTAAATGTAAAATACAAAGTATTTAAATGGAAAAGTCAAGCATATGTATATCAACGATAATTTTTTATACAAGTATCCTATATACTACTCTTTATATACTACTACTTTATATACTATATACTACTCTTAATTAAACAATCCCATGAAAATTGGTCTCAACTGCATTCAGCATTTAATGAAGATTGCATAAATAAAGAACTATTAAACTGCAAAAACTACATATTAATGTTTTTATCATTAAGAACAAAAACGTAAAAAAAAAGGAAAAATTATAATATAGAATATACTAAATAAAAAGTATTTACATAAGGCTAACAATGTAATATTAAAATATATTATAAAATATTATTTTTTTATGCCTTCTGTCATTTTATTTGCCAATTCGATAAAAGAGCGTACTTTTAAAATTTATCTATGTTTTTTTATTTATTTTTCACGCGCTTCATGTTTTATAATAATACAGATACTAAATTACTTTAATTAAATGTAAAATGTGAAAAAATGTAAATACGTTATCAATATGTTCAATTTGAAACGTATCACGAGAGCATTGATAACGCGGGAAAAAATATGTAATACAGATATCGTTTTTTCTCTTAACGAAATTTGGATATTTTGCACATCGATACTTTTAATTATAGAATGATGTAACGTAAATATAAGTCTACATTTCGATATATTGACATACAAAGATATAACCCGATTCAACTGATGTTGGCACAACTTCTTGTAAGTTAATATTGACATAATTTGGCTTAATGCAAAACCTAGACGCCGCGTAACAGTTGGTATTTGCTTTTCTTCCATATGTATTTACCATACCGCAGGTTGACTTTATCGCTTTGCCATGAAAAAATGTTGACAGAATTGACGGAAGAATCGCGTGTAAGCTTTTCGTTAACCGACAGACATGAGAAATATTTTAGTTGAGTTTAATATTTATTTAAATCCTCACGTGTCTCGTGATATGGAGATCTGCGCATTCGCACTAATTCGCAGTTAAAATCGAGATCACTGTTATCATAATTAAGTGCAAAAAATCGACGGTTTATGGGAAAATGTGTCTGGAAATTTTGAGAATAAAGAATTTATTTTTTCAAATATCTTTAATAATATAATATTTAGAAATGTTCTTTTCTAAAAGTAGACTAGAAACAAAAGTCATATATGGCAGTATCCGATAGCTAAAGATTTTAATTATAAACTTTTCATTATGGTCCACACTTATTTACTAAAATAATTGCAAACTTTCAGGAAACTGATTATGATAAAATCACGGAAAAAATTGGAAACAGTCAAAATCTTAAAAGTGTCGCCTAGATATTACTAGGTCTCTTCCCACAAGCATTAGTTAAAGTTAATTAAGACTTAAATGATTCTCCGAGAATCAATTAAACCACCGTTAACGTTAACCGATACCAGTGAGAACAGTCCTTATCGGTAAATCCGTCGCTGCTTGCTGATGAATAGCCGTAAATGTTTCAGTTTGCAATTTCGAAGAGAATCATCGCGTGCGGAGGAGCTTGCGAGTAATCGAGACGCAGAACGTGCGTTCGTGCGTGGGATCGCTGGATAATACGCGGCTATTTCACGCCGATGCTATCGCAACATTTTTACGACGCGATACAGTAACGCGTTACGGTATCACGCTCGCACTACCGATAATTATCGTTAACGTTATTTTGTGTAATGCTCGCATTCGCGATACGCACTCTTTGAGAGAGGAAGAGAAAGAGAGAGAAATGGTTCACATTATACATACTATAAATTTGTAAACTTTAAATCGTATACATCAAGACGAATTTATTACTTGCGTGACGTTTACTATCTTTTCACACTTAACGAAAAATCGTTTACTTAAAAAATCTTATTTAATTCTTAGTTTCAAATTTTGTCATAAAATGAAGTGAGTTGCCTCATGATTTTATTAGGAAATTGATTGCATTTCTATCAAAAATTTATCATGTCCACAACTTGCAAATTGTCTTGAAACTACCTCAAAAATCTATTAAATTATTCTATTATTTTTCATCAAAATTTTTACTATCAAAGCAGAAACACTTTTCCATGCGAAACGCATATGAAAAATCGAAAAATCGTTTAATATCAACAAATAATCGGTATTGCTCGTCCAGCGATAGGCTGATTGCCAAAGTCCAACACTTTTCGACACGTTTTTATTCGCAGCGTGGGCTTGGATTTTAGTCCGCACGTATGTATACAAGGTCATTGACGCGGTACACTTTTATCGTTAAGTATGGTCGACGATGAGTGGTTTATACGCGGTTGGATCTCGTTGTGTTTTTTTCTTTTTTCCATTCCTCCGTTTCGCACGTATAGCTTGTGTCGGAATTGAAACAACCGAAACGAGCTATAACCAGAATAACCGCGCCACTTGAAACAAGTTAAAACGAGTTTTCAGACTTCGAGATGCTAATATCTAATGAGACATGTAAATAATTACTGTAATTAATTATGGACATAATTATTGTATATAAAGAGTTTTCTTAAGTATCTTAGATGCAAGCGATTTTAGAAAGATTAAACACATTTTTATCAATTAAAATTCGATGCTCATAACTAAGTACGATGTTAAATGTATTTTCTAATAATTAATTACTTGTTTAAAAGAGGATTATACTGTTTGGATCGAATAAATCGCTATCATAATCAACATAAAATAGAGAAAAATGAAATTTATTGAAAAGACTCATAAAAATTTAATGCAATTGAAGCGGAACACTTTGTGTAGACATTTTGTATAAAAAGCAATGAAAACGCAATTAATTATCAAAGAGTCCTTGAATTATATAAAAAATTTACTTCCCAAAAAAATGAATTTCGAAACAGAAGGAAAAATAATTACACATAAGTACAAAATTAATTAAGCATATCTTATTTCTGATGATTCAAGGAATGCTTGCTATTGCTTGTTGGTTTTTGTATCGATCACGTAGCGATGGTTGAGATGCTATCGGAGTAAAACGAGTTGACGAATCTCGATGCTCATTCCCAAGGATCAACGATCGCTCAGTCATATTCGGTGAGTGACCCGCAATCGCTGGTCTCAACACCAATAACATCAAATTTATGTATATGATTACTGACCAGCCTGAAAATATCGTACACGAAATGCACACAATGACCCTGACTCTCCTCAATGACAATGTTCGGTACCTGCGTCACGCTTTTGCGTTAAATTTTTATTAACTGTCATGCACTCGCAATTATATACGCATTGCGTAAAAACGATTTTTCAATAATACGTGTGTAAATCATAGATTCTTTGATAAATTTTGTTTTAGTAAAAAATTGGCTAATTCGTCAATTACATCGTTTTAAAAATTAAGAGACGAATTTCTATCATATACAAATAGACATTAAAACATTCGATTAATTTTAATTTAATTTAAGTTTATAAAGTTTTAAATAAGATTTTGTTATGAAAAGATAATTGAGTATTAAAAATTGAAAATTATAGCCAATAAAAATTTCTCAATTTTAAATATGACTCGTAGAATCCTATATATAATGACTTTAAAATTTAATTTTATGAGAAAAATAAGCAAGAAAAATATATGTTATATGTAATGTTAAATTTAAAATATTTTATGCATTCCAGAGAATTATAATGATAGCTTTTAAAGTTCAGTTTCACTTGATAATGTATTATGTTGTATTATCTGACTGCAAAAGCAAAAAGTATCGTGTAAATAAATTTTTTTCAATATACATTTTATTTCAGTCTTAACACAGAAATTCATATAGAAAATTATGACATGTTTATAATTAATGTAGGCCAAATATTTCCACATAGTATTTTATCAAACTGTAATCAAATTGTGTCCAATACAAAAAAATATTTCAAATATTTCATAAAAGCAATGATACTTTTTATTAAATCGCGTCAAAGGGAAAAAAACAGCGCTCACAACGGTTTTTTAGAACTCTCTTTGGAACGTTGAAAATTTCGAAAATCACGAACAAACGAGAAATTACGAAAAAAATTCGCGGAACAAATTCCTATCCTATCCAAATAAAGAATAGAAATGTATCTTCAAAAAGGTTGCAATTAAGCACGCCATGTAGTAATATGAACAAGAAAAAATATCGAGGAAACTAGATCAAGATTTGGAACCTGGACTTTCACCGGGCGACTGCTCTACCAGCTAAATTAGCCCACACTTCGATATTTCTTCTCGCTTACCTATTTTATTTCATCGAATAAAGTTAGAAATAACATGCTCGTGATTTTAGAGCGATGTGTAATTTGATAAACCATCGTGTGGGTGCAGAGTGACAATACCCCCGAAAATCTCTTTTTAAATTTATAAAGTTTCCTACTACGAATCAGATCGTCCTCGAAATGGGAGAATGCGAATCGCGAGGGAGCCTCCTATCAATTGTATTAATTTACTCATTCTTTTTAGTGAGAGATCGCAATAAAATTTCGCTGTATTGCGACGCGTTGAAGACATCGCGTGTGCATTGCGAAGAGTTAATCGAGAACACCGGGTAAAAGACGGCGGCAGTTGCGCTATTCGTACGTATGTACATCATACGATCCCGATCGATACGATTACAATGCAGCCAGCAAGAAGGCAGTCGACCTCGATGTCCCGCGTCCGTTCGCCGCGTGGAAAGCTTATAATTTGGCAATGGCCACGCAATGACGGTGACAAAAGAAGTGCGCGCGTTTCGAACGCATACGGCGAAACGGAAGGAAGAGACGAACGTGGAGGTATCACTTCGCGGGGCTGATAACCGTGAACGTCTCGTGCGCGCAAATACGTACATACACACGCAGACACACGCGCGTACACGTATACGCGCGCCTATGCTGAATTATGCAGCCTGCATATTTTCCGGTCTGTTTGGTGGGTCTCAAAGCCTAACCGGTAACCCGGCAGTCTGTGCACACGCACAGGCAAACACACACACAAACACGTCGGGTGACTCGTCTGCAGAAGCCACGCAGAACGCGCGAAAATTTTTCAATTTCACAGCAGGCTGCGCCTGCAAGAGAGCCCGTGAAAGAAGAACCTCCCTTGAGTGGGGACGATTTCAAACTGAGAATAGAATAATGATGGGGCCGCAAAGAGATTCGCGAAATTTCTTTGCAACAGGCTACGATCTCATTCTCTCGGGCCGTTATTAGCTTCCATACGCACAATGGATAGGATGTCTCGCGATATTTTTTCCCGATAATAGAGGTAATCAAGTAAACATGATTTTATATATACTATGTTAAATAATTTACAATTTGCTATAGCGAGTGATTTTACTTATTTGAAAGAATTTGTAAATGAGATAAAAAGAATAAGATCTTATCATAGACAATTCCAAACACAGGTGTACGATATTGCGAGATATCTAGGAGATTACATATTGAGTATTAATTGATGATTCATTAAATCCTAGAAATTTCGTTTTTAATTGGAACCTCCTAGCCTACGTCGCTACATAGGAGACTTTGTCGTTTAGTTTATTATAAATTATAATTCAATTTGCCGCGAATGATCATAGTATGACAGCGATGAGATGTCGTCGGCGCGTATTATTGTAACGCACGTAATTTGCCGATTGATCGATCGACGATGATTTAATGAACGCTGGCGAACCGGCATCGTTGTGCCGAATCGAACGATGCGTAATTTCCGCGTGGCCGGTTTATAAATCCTGATTAATTATTTGTCACTGAACGTAGTACATGAGTACTTTGAAAATTCAATAATTCGGCGGCGCGGTTTATAGCCCATTATTCCCTGCGAAATTAATATCTACCGCTCGGGCCGATTATTTCGACATTGAAAGCACTGTTGTTTTGATTAATCTAAACGTGGCCGGAAAAAGCATCTATCAACATCGGAAACCGATCCACGACCGAGAGAGTAAGCACAATGTGCATCGCGCGATGCGAATTTTATCGCGACTCCGTCCCCGACAATACACAAATCCTACTTCGTCTCTCCCTTCTGCCCATTGTCATTCAAAGAACCACTATCAAAAGTCTAGATAGTCCATGAGAGACCACTAAGCCACGAACGAGCCCGAACGAATAGAAACGCATGACTTGCATCTCTATGACAGATTACGTAGTACTTTTTTACGTCTCTCGTAATTTCATTATAGAAAACCTGTCAAATTATGGGATGCCGTTACTCCGCGTACACGCATATACGTACGCACATAATCGTGCAATGCATCTACATAATAACCGACAACAGCACTCGTATATTTTCTATCACGCAATCGATTTGTTTTCGCATCTCCGCCATTCGCCTATGGCGCATTATGCCTATTTGCTCGCCATTATCGATCATTTGCCAAGTGCTTGGAACTTTAACCCCTTTTACGAAAGACTCGTGAAATTCCATGAATATCTATGTTTTTAACAGACGAGAGAAAGAGACAGAGAGAAATCATTATATTTAGTTTTAAGATCGTCTCTAAACAAGTTTATTTTACATTTAGCTTTGCAAAATAATAGGAAATATAATCGTCAAGACGAAAATTATAATACAATTACAATTAGTCCAATCTTCGTCAAAAATTTCCTCGAGACTAAACGCTTGTGATAGTTTTAAGTTCATCTCATTACTTAATTAATTAAATAACATCCATATTAAATTACGACGATAAAGAATGCTTATTTAATTTATGGATTTATAAAGTTAAGTATAATGGTTTCTATAAAGAAACCATTATACTATTAACAACAATTACATTTCCAACTAAATTATTTATCACTCGCATAACGTTACTTGAGATCGTTTCAATGAGGATTTTATAATCTATGTGAGAAATTATCTTTTTGCATTGCGTAACTCATAAAGTAATACGCGCAACTGTTCACGGTCAGCTAATCGCGAAATCATTTGTCGCTCGTATTAAAAAGTTTTATAAAATCTGGATTTTACTACGACGGGCATTAAATAATTAATATTTTATGTTACGCGTTACGCGGAGTTCAAACGTCAATTTAACCGCGTCAACTGCGCGACCTATCTCATTACTTGGTACGATCACTTGACATTATGTAACTTCCAACGCACCGTGAGGTGCTCACCTTTCATCTACCAATAATAATCGGCTTCTTCGAGAGACGATCCACAAGTTTTCATGTGGATTTTTTACTTTTTACCGAAGCAATTTACTTTTTCCTCAAGATTATTAAACTGATATCACGATGAACAAAGGGGAAATTGCGAAATGTCAAATTAATTTCAGTACAAATAATTGATCTTTTCTTAAAATGACCTCCCTACATAAAGAATACTAAATTTTTGGTGACGCGCAATCTAACTCGTTTAATATTTATATTATATTCCGTTTAAATTTCTATAATTCTTTATTAAATTAAGAAGTTAAATGATAGAATTTATCATTTAGAGTTTATAGTATATTGCATTTGTGAAATAAACATGTAAAACATTATTATATAATAATAAATAAAAATTTGCAATGCGCAAAATACAATAATTATTCTAATAATGCATAATTGTTTTCTTGTCGTTGGAAATCAGTGCGATTATTGCGAATATTACAATTATGTATATATAATATAACCGGTTTGCCTTTTTAGCTGCACTATGTTCCATCTGTTTTACATATAAATTTATATTATATAGCAATTATAACGCAAATATAATTTTAATCTTTTTGTAGAGAAAATTGTAGAGTTTATATTTCATATATGTATATATAAACCCATATATTCACATATAAATTTTATATACTCTTTCATAATAATTAAAATGTAATATAGATATTATATTTTAATTATTATGAAAAAGAAATAATTAAATTATTTTACTTCGTGAAATAACTAATATTAATTTTCTAATAATAATATTTGATTTTATACATACATAAAACAATGAAAAAATATAATATATTAACAAAGCGCAAAAATAAGTACAGCTAAAAAAACATTAATTGCAAAATTGATTGAAACTCACCATTTTGCGACGTCCCTCGACGTCCATCGAGGCATCTTCCGCTGCAATTCTATGTATCTGCAACACTTCGGAAGTAATTCAGGAATCTTCGTGCGTTGTCCCATATCGATTGCACTCCATTTCACTTCACTTAATACGCGAAACTCGCGACACGAAATTCGCAGAGTTGCAATTTTAACAAATTTAATAACTCCCGAATTTAATTAATAATTAACAAGTATTTATCGTAAAACGAAATTTGCAAATTTGGTTAAGGAGTTCAATATATCCATTATACTTCACTTTACATCACTTCACCTCATGCATAATGCATTCGCGACGAGAAATCTACATTTGATTTGCACATTTACTTAAAAAATATTTATGACAAAAATGAAATTTGTCAAGTTTTTTTTAGTAATAATCTGTCAAAGTTACGAATTAAGTTGATAATACGATTGATTACGATCGCACGATACATGCGGCACTCCCGATATTAATATACGCAATGAGCACTTTGTTTATATAGCGAAACGAAACTAGTGAATCTGTTTAATAAATACGTTGTTTCGCAATATTTTTGCGAAGATTATTTCGCTTCGCAATGCCTTTGCAAAGCGTGTTCTTGTATTATTTCTATGATTGTTCCGCTTCATAATATACCTACGTGTTGCAAAACACATTTTTGCAATTTTTTTACGAATATTATTTAACAAAAATCGATTAAAACGTATACAAAAAAAAATACAAATTTAGAAATTTAGAAAATTTCTGATGTTATCATTAAATGAAATTTGTTCTTAGAAGTAAAATACTCGATATGTATGTATAAACAAAGATAGGAAACGTTTAAAAAAAAACTGAATTATAAAATCCAAGATCAGAATAATTATATGAAATTTTCATGAAATTTTCTATCATCCGGGAACGTAACTCAATTTATTTTCACATGGCACGAATATTATTATGTAACTGATTAAAAAGTGCAAGAAATGAACGGTAAAAATAAGAATTAAAAAATCGCGATATCGATCGAATGACATAAAATAAACGCGATCTACAAAACGTGACAGTTTAAAATTTTACGAACGTCGATTTTAACGGTAATTACAAAAAAAGATCTACGCTGAAGCGCCGATAGCAAATACAAAATTCAATAGCGGTTATATAATTTATCTTATAAAATTACGTAATTTATAAATCAGATTGAAACATATTATAACAGAGTAATTCTATTTTAAAGAATTTTTGTGAATATTTTTTTAACGTGAAGAAAATATGACTTATATTTCTTTTTCGCTCGGCGCTTCATATGCAAAAATTCATACTTGCATGCAAAAATCTACCCGCGAAATGAATCGCACTGATTTCAGATCTCGAAAAAAAAACCATTACCCATACCCTAAATTCTACTCACCGATACTCCGTCTATTCGGAATCAACCGTGTCTCGAATCCATCTGCAATAAAAACATAACGTCGTCAATTAGATTCAAGTTGAACGAACGTAAATTATCTTTTACAAAAACAAAAATTTCATATTTTTAAAAGTTGGAGAATTATTGCAAAGATCAGAATAAATTGATTACAAATAAATTATTAAACATGATTACATATGAATGAATATGTGATCTTGAATTAATGTGAAAATTAATGAAATAATTTTTTTGTAATGAAATAATTTTCCTACGCGTTTTGTTTTAAATCCTCATAATTCGGTTCCTTATAATTCTCTTTTTAATCAAAATTTTTAAATTTTAATTAGTATTTAGGAGTAAAAAAATTTTTTCAAAAATTTAATTAACAATGAGATGGGATGTCTGAAAAAAGGAAAGATATAAAAATATAGTACTCCGAGGATTTAAAACAGAAAAGTGCGAAGAGGTCTCCTAGAACTTAATGAGTTAATAAATAAACAAGAATAGATGATTAACTTCACAAAAAAAGGTAATATCTAAAAAATAATTTATTTACCCCACAATTGTTTCGCCATTGCCTGATGCCACCTAGGCCTCGTCCTCCTCTCAGCTCCTCCGCTGCTGCTTCGCTAGCACTTGTCCGATACTCACTCGCGGAAAAGACGATCGATTACGATCGCGCGATACTTTACACGGCACTCCCGATATTAACTGTACACGACACGCACTTTATTACGACGAGAAAACAGCGAGAAACGCGAGAAGCGCGAGTTACGATCCGCTCGAGACTCGCGACGCACAGTGGGGCCGATTCCCGAAAAGCTGGTCAAAAGTCGAAAAATGAAGTTTTAATTTATGCGATTTAAAGTACATAGATGTTTAGAGTAATGTTCAAAAAATATAACGGCACTCTTTATAAGGGCTAATTAAATATACATGGCAGTTA
>VBVR01004709.1:0-13796 GCA_011638315.1 Tetramorium parvispinum | reverse complement strand
CCAGTATCCGTAGCTCGCTTGCTTAAGCGCGTTGACCCACTGTTCCACTTGAGATTCCGATCGACCGCTCAGTACATGTCGTTTCTCCAGCTCGTCACGGAACGAGATGCTAAATGCAAATGCTCCCTCAGATGAATTATCTATATTGATGCTGTAATTCTCTAAAACAATGACCCCAGCTGGTTGCCTTCTATCAATTTGTCCCAAATCATTGATGTTGAAGTAAAACAGTAGATTGTATCGCAGCTTGAACCATTTCTCTTTAAACACTGGAAGCAAAATAAAAAAACATTAGATACATGTTACTCGTTTAATTTTATTATCGACACGTATGAATACGTCTTTAATTCCTTCCTTTAATCGACATTAATTTCCAGCAAAACGTTGAGACGTGCTTAAGAATTAAAGGGCTAAAAAATAACAATTTTATGATCTAATTTAATTATCATAAATATTATATTAAGTATAGATATTATAACAGACTATACATATATAAATTTCCTTCTTTGTCTTGATCCAGAAAAATACACTTCAAGCATTTCAGAAACGCTACAATTACTTTACATCATCGAAGCTGCCTCTGCAGTAGTTTCACTTTCAATTTTATACAAACAGTTATTCTTACAAACAGTATTTCTTCGAAACTTATTCATTAGCATTTACATGATTGAGAAAAATCCCCCCTTCAAGTCCAAATTATTTAAACCAAAGAAAAGTAATCGCGCAATGTGGCAGCGTAGGACAATCTGCAATATTCGTCTACAATAAATCTGCGATCTAATTTATATGATAGAATAATTAAACATTATCGCATCTCTCCATAGAGAAGTCTATCAAGTGACAGGCGTGAGGTTAGGACGACTCGTGCGTGCGTGCGTTACGTAAAACGCACTCGATATTCATTACGCCACGCACTAAACTAACCTGACTTATGGGCACGTTTGTGATTTAGACGTCCCTCCAGGTCCGCGGGTCCAAAGCTCGCCTCCGCGAGCTCCTTGTCATTGAACCTCATGTCCGGCCCGGACTCCGAAGGGCGAAGACGTCGTCGCGTCGCCGCGAACGATCACTGGGGCCGTCGCGCCGCGGCCGCCGTGACGTTACGTTCCATCCTTCGATCCTCCGTCAATTATTACATTAATCAACATTAATCACGGCTGCATGCCAGGCCGCACGGGCCTCGTCTCTCTCTCCCACGTTAATCGACGTGGGTGCGCGCTTTCGCTCTCAACGTTGATTAAATAATTGCGCGCAATAGCGCGATAGAAAATTTAACGGCCCGATAAAACGTATCTATTGCCAATCGCGCATATTACGCCCGATAAAACGAGTTAGTCATAATTTGCGTCACATTTTCGTAACAGCTGCAAACGGACCTTTCACGCAGTCTTCTATTTTTTTTAATCGAAATTGATGAGAATAGCTCCGTGCGGCGATGGAAAAGCGTGGCGGCTTTCGTGTTCCGCGAAAAATAAATTGCGATACTTATGTTTATTTCTACCAATGCAGATTAACTTTAACCTCGGTTTAATTTACTTTTCATCTTTTTTCTAATACTTAGGACTAAAAAGATAGAAAGTAAGTTAAACTGAGATTAAAGTTAATCTGCATTGGTAGAAAATAGACATAATTAGCAACGTTAATTTCTATTTTTGTCAATTAATGCGGACTAAGTTTAGTGTCACTGTCAGTTTAATTTATTTTTGTTTTCTAGTTTGATGAATCAGAACAGGTAGAAAAGTGAATTGAACCGAAATATATTTAAATTAATTTATACATATTAGTAGAGGTGCACATTATACTCGAGCGATATTTGCAGCTTTATCAACTCCTGCTGATTTATCAATGCTACTCGTATTATCAATCCTTTTTTTATCTGCGCGCGAAAGTAAAGAGATTAGATTAATACAGTTGACAAAGTTTAGCAGAAATATTCCGCTATAGACGATGCTAAAGACCAAGTTTGATAGAGGCATAGATTATATATTAATTTAATTATAATAAATAATTTTAATATTATAAATTTGTAAAACTATATATATTAATTTAATTTTAATAAATAATTTTAATATTAGAAATTTGTAAATATATATTAATTTAATTTTAATAAATATATCTATATATTATGGTCTATATATACGTATGATCTATATTTACGATTCTCTTCCATGTTACTAGGTTCGATCTTTCCGTCTGCGAGATCGATTTTTCTCTCGAGTCTAGGGTTTTAAGATGGTATTCTCGTTACTAGGATATCAGCTGGGATTGGTTGATTTGTTTGTTGTTTACTTTCCTCGCGCGTCAACCGGTCGCTTTTGCGCGCTAAAATTTGCGATTTCAAGATCTAAAGACGCAATTTTGCCGGCGATATGTACGGTGGGCACGAATATTTATCGTGCATCAAATTCGTGAGTAATCTCACAGATGGCTTTTATGGATTTTATAGAGTAAAATGGAGAATAATCTATTTCTCGGTTGTGTGTACTTGACGTCTGAACGCATGACCGTTTTTGTCCTTCAGCCCGTTGCAAAACAAGTCGCGACGAAAAATGCGCACAGGCCCGAGAAGGCAGAAGCGATGGATTTAGCAGCTGATCGTCGTGATTTGATCTCAGCGGCCAATAAGGTCTTTGGAAAGGGCAATTGGAGTTATGCTGTTGTCAGTCAAACCTTAGGTACGTCTGTTATTAACTAAAGAAAGTCCCATAAGTGTGAATAGTAAGGTTTAGTTAAAGTAAACTCGCAAATTTGTCGTAGATTTCGTCGACGTAATTGGCGGCAAATGCTGTGTTGGCTGCGTCAGTTTCGTCAGGGTCCAGTTTGACGAAGGAATCTCTCACGAGGATGTTGGTTATTACAGTGCAGAGGAATCTACAAAAGGCTTGTCGATACAGAACGCCAGAATTGTATGAATTAGTTATTTGGAAAAAAATAAGTATTTTATATTCTGGCTGATCTTATCGTTTGCACAGGGTTCTGCTGTAAATGCCTTGAAAAATGTTCTCCTGTCGTTTGGAGACGAAGAGTTTGAGAAAGAGTTGCAACAACTGCAAAAACAGATTAATCCTGAACCAGCTAACGACGTACAAAAGGATGTGGCACAATCATTGGATAGACAGATTTCAAAAAAATCAGATATTTCAATTGACACAGTCACATGTAAGCACTGTGGTGGCTGCAAACGTCCTGATATAATTTCTCGTGCGGCACAAACAGAATTTACCAGTAACGCTGAATCCAATAAGGATTCTAATCTGTTAATAAAAAAAGGTTTGTAAAAAATAGATACATGAAGAATATTTCTGAGTGAAGAATAGAGCTGAGAGTAATATAAATCTAAACTATAAATAGTTTTCAAAGAAAGTTTTCCTTAAAACTTTCATAATGCTTGATTTTTCCCTTAATTTGATTTAAAGTTTATTGCTCTGGAAGCTAACTGTCTTTTTAGATAATTTTATACATATATGATTAGCTGCAATATATAGATCAAGTTAAAGATACTTCATTGATATTAAAAAACGTTATTATCATTCTGAGTAGCTTAAAAACTTGAAGAAATTAAAAGATTTAGGAGAATGAGTTGTTGCAGTTTTATTGTAAAAATTGTGTACATTTACATTATTCTCAGCTTATCTATTATAATTTGTAGGGCAATATATAATATTGAACTATTACATATTTAGATCCTGTTCCGATGAACAATGATACAACTGAGACCGATTCATCATCGACTGTCGTCTCAAAGATTTCAGTTGACAAGATGGAGCCGTCGGCAAATAAAACAAACACTACAAGTGAACAGCAGTCAAAACCAGGTAGCATTAAAAACTTTTTAGTCGTTAAAATATTCTTGTGTAAGAATGTCTTATATTTTTAAACATTTATCCTTTGCAGCATTGTCCTCAAATGAGATTCAACGACTAGAGAGAAAGCGGAAACAACAAGAAAAGCAGATGGAATTTAAAAGACGTATGATGGAAAAAGAGGGATTATTGCCCACCGGTGATAACAAACGTAATCCTAGATATTAAGATACCAAAGATTGTAAATCCATTACAAAATATTTATTTTTTATTTAAGATTAGCATATCTTTATAACGCGGATTGATTTCTTTATATTAGACGAAATATTGTTTTAAAAAAATTTGCAATGTATAAATAACGTAAAAATATGTCTAATCTTATTATTTAAGATTATTATAAATAGTACAGTATTGATTGTATAGGTTACACGTGCATCACTTGAAAGAGAGGTTAGAAGTCTCGTGCGTAGAACACGAACACAAATATTTTAGACTAATTATTATTCGAAATATATTTCTATAAAAGTTTCCCGTGGACTTACTTTTGTATTTCTTTATTGCGCATAATGTAATGATATTAATTTTTTCTAAAAATTATTTCAAATACGGACTTAATCAACATTTAGTGAGATAGGTTGTATCACACACGTGTTATCCACGTGGTATTTGATCAAAGAGTGAAATCGAAATATATCCGATTCATATATTTTTCAGTGGAAATTGTCTCGAAAAAACAGAAAAGTAAAAAAAAAATTAAAAATAGCAGAAATTGTGAATTGCTTCACGAACAAATCTATCGCCTTCAATTGCTTTAATTATTCTTTTTTTACTCATACTTTCTGCATATAAACAATGGATGAATACTTTAAAAGCTACGAAGAACTCGACGTAAGTGAAACAAATACGTAAATAAAATCTTTATTACATATTCGTTAGATTTATTCAATTGAGTTTTATTTCTAGATCCATCAATTAATGCTAAGTGACAAAAAACGTGTCTTAACATATAAAACTGCTATTTTTAATTCAAAAGAGAAGTTTCAGAACAAAATAGTAATGGATATTGGTGCTGGCTCAGGTATAACGATTGGCTTATTTTAAGATTCTTGTATTTAAGAAACAGATATAATAAATACTACAATATATTACATACTTTGATCAAGTATGTTTATCATTTTTGCAGGAATATTATCAATCTTTTGTACCCAGGTTGGTGCAAAGAAGGTTTACGCAGTGGAAGCAAGTACGTTAGCAAAAAATATCGAGCAAGTATCGATTGAAAATAACATGCAGGACAAAATTGAAGTGATTCACAGTAAAGTAGAGGACATTCGTCCAGGCAGTTTGGAGAAAGTAGATGTAATTGTTTCAGAATGGATGGGTTTTTATTTGGTACACGAAGGAATGTTAGATTCTGTACTCTTCGCTAGGGATAACTTTTTACACGAAGATGGTTTGTTATTTCCATCCATTGCAAAATTGTATGCCTCACCATGCGAATTACCTTCCATGTATGAATTTTGGAATAACGTGTACGGAGTCAGTATGAGGTAATTATATTATTCCAAAACAGAGAGAGGATATTGCCACTTGAGTAACAATGTTAAAGCATTTATTTCCATTGTCTGTCCTTTTTAAAAACAGTATTTAAGTTCTACAGCGTATTCAATTTTTCTTTAGATGTATTGGAAAAGAATATAGAAAAATTAAATCTTTGAAGCCGGAGGTCCTGATTTTAAATGAAGACAATCTTTTGGCGGAAGAAAAATTGCTCGCTTGGCTGGATTTGAAGTGCATCTCTGTGGAGGAGATAGATCTACTGGGTGGAGAGGATTATGTGTCGATATGTGAAAAGGATGGGAGGTTCCAAGGGATGTGCATTTGGTTCGCAGTCGAATTTCCAGACGGTTCGGAACTGTCCACCGGGCCTCGCGACGAGGCGACACATTGGAAGCAAACTGCGGTTGTTCTGCCCGAGGATGTAGAAGTGACAAGAAACGAGCCTATCGCCTTCAAATTAGAATTGAGAAGAAACGCGTCGTATCGAAGGCGTTACAATATGGAACTGAGTTTGCTGGATGCGGAGGAAGTGGAGCATGATGTTCCATGCAATTGTCACATGACGAAATGCATAGTAACGAAAAAGTACATCGATGACTTGGAGGACCGTGAATCGCGCGTGGCGGAAAACATTGATTCTAAATGTACATAAAATTATATATATACTTTCACTAAAATATAATCTAAAAGAAAAATTTATTTATTTGTAACTCTTGTCTGTTTCTCATATGTGTCTACAATGATGAGAATCGAGCCTGTATTTAGCATAGAAACATTCAATAGTCACAATAATTAAATACCAGTAAATTACACTAATTAACATTGCATTGATATTATAGTTTCTCAATTTCAACAATATTACTGTAATATAACACATGTTGTATATAACAGTTACATTGTTGAGTACGCAATTTATAATATTGATAAATGTAATATAACACACGTTGTCCATAACAATTACATTGTTGAGTACGAAATTTATAATATTAATGCAATGTTATAGCTATACATTTGGTGTTTACTGGGATATTAGAAAAATATATTTTGACAAGAGATAAAGCGACTTCGATTATTTCAATCAGCAATGAACTTGTCGAGTAATACTAAAATATATTTTTTATTAACATTAATCTAATCCAGTATTAAATAGCTCATTTTTAATAGCAGCATTTAATTAAATGGATCAAAGTTCTTGATCGAAGTCTCGTTTTTCTAGAATTAATAGATACAAGGGAGAAAAAAATTAGCGCGATCCCTCCACTCTCTACCCCGCGTGGAAACGCGTCATGCAATGTCCCGACGAGGAAGCGCGCACGTCAACGGAGCGACGGGGCCGAGATGCGATAAGACGTTTTAAAATATATAATCCATTTATTCCCTCTTCTACACGCCTGAGCGGCACGCGCGCGACGCGCATGCGCGACTCGGTCAGGCGAAACAATCTGGGCGACTACTCGTCTCGTCACCGGGGTGGGACGGATCGTCGCTCGCGGGTGCATCTGATCGACGGGGACCGCGGCGACTTCTTCTTCTTCTTCTTCTTCTTCCTATTAATGGCACCCGGTTCCTAGGCTCGGAACACGATACGGCCAAATACAAAATTAAATTGGTTAAACATCGGTTGATTGCATCAGCTCCAAAAATTTTCCTTCGCGACGAAACATTTGCTACTAGTTCGCGAATAGGACCGCGCGGCGACGAAGTGACCGTCTCCACGCTACATCGTGCGTGCCACGCACCGGTCGCTCGAGTGCAACAACTGGCAAGATGAAGATGGCGGACGGACCCACGATCCTGCGGAGAAACAGGCCCGGGACGAAAGCAGAGGTTATTAACGTCCGTTAATCTCGTTAAGGAACCCGTTGCCCCCGACGTCGCCCCTCCCCCGCCGTCGGAGCCGCCCGACGATGCCTCCCGGAGATCTCCCGACACTTTTGCTCCCGTTTGACACTTCTCCGATAGAGATCAATGAGTCCGGGATAAACGGAGTTACTGTTTACTCTCTGCGAGAATGTTTCCTCCCTGGATTTCCAGCATACGTCCGGTTTCACCACGTCTTAGGAATTTCCTTGCCCTCACCGAAGCATGATAGATTTGATGGGGCGATTTATTTGTATCCTCGTCTAAAATACTGCAGTTCTGTGTGCACAATGTAGATTGTTTATCTCTCAGTAGTTTTTATTGATTATTCAGCATTATGATAAAATACGCAGGGTGATGCGTGTTTTATACGCTGTATCGGGTCTATTTTTACACTGTGATGAGCTGTATAGTGGGAAGAGATCGATTGTTTATAAGGATGCTGACGTAGATTTAATTATTTTTATAAAGCTGACGATCAAGGTTCTTTTTTTCTCGTCCTATAGGATTTCAGCAGGTGGCCGGATGAGCCGTTCGAAGAGATGGATAGCACACTGGCTGTGCAACAGTATATTCAACAAATGATCCGAAGAGATCCGTCTAACATTGATTTAATACTCAACATGCCAGAGGCCAATGACGAAGGGGTATGGAAGTACGAGCATCTCAGGCAGTTCTGCATGGAGCTCAACGGTTTGGCAGTTAGATTACAAGAGGAATGCCATCCCGAGACTTGCACGCAGATGACAGCTACGGAACAGTGGATATTTTTATGCGCGGCGCATAAAACTCCCAAAGAGTGTCCTGCGATTGATTACACTCGACACACGTTGGACGGAGCGGCATGTCTACTTAACAGCAACAAATATTTTCCCAGCAGGTATTTCTTTCGCATCTTATTTGTAATTTGTTTCTTCTTGTCGTGGCGTGTAAATAAATCCTTTCTAAAAATGCATTTCAGAATCAGTATCAAGGAATCTTCTGTAGCGAAACTCGGCTCTGTTTGTCGTAGAGTTTACCGAATTTTCTCTCACGCATACTTTCATCATAGAACGATATTCGATGAATTTGAAAATGAGACTTTCCTTTGCCGCAGGTAATGAACGTATATATATATATATATATAGATACTTCTGATGTTCATTGTATATTACAAGGAGAGATTCTATTGATTTCCATTGTTACAGGTTTACAGCATTTGTAACAAAATATAATCTGATGTCAAAGGACAATTTGATAGTACCTATCATGGAAGGTGAAGGAGCAACGGAGAGCGAAGCATAGGATCTAACATTGCGATCGTATTGTCCAAAGTCGAATTGCCAGATTTAGTAAGAAAAGAAAAATGCTAATATTCACGGCATTATTCTGATTTCGTGATCAATATATTAAAGATCTTTGAAAAAGGTTAGTAAATTCGCTCTTTATTTAAATAATGTAAATATGTTATAATTTGTCTTCAATATCTAAAAGATATAAAAAATATGTCACGAAAAACATTTCTGTAAAAGTAGATTAGAGTTTACGTTACTTTATCCAAATCATGTTCTAATAGCGAATAAGTTATGTGGAGTAAGTTAAGATCGAAAATTTAATTATCTTTGGAATTTAAATATATAGGTTTTCAAGACACTTGCTTCATTAGATTTAGCTCTCTCAAAGTAGTATATTTTCCTGATAAATGTAACAAGTTTCAAAGATCTCAAAAAAAGACATATTCTTATCTTTGCTCAGTACCTTATTAAACAAAAATTTTCCTCGATGAATGTTTTATTAATAGTTGTGAAATTATTGCTGTAAACAAAGTATTTTTCATGTTTAATAAGCACAATTCTTGTATTTATTCATTCTTTTAAAGTTTAAGATCTGTGCAACCTTTTAAACAGTATAAGAGTTCATTAAAACTATCAAATTAAAATATACTGCATATGGTAATTTAATCTGTTAAACTTTTTATAATATATTACATTTAAATAAGAAAAGGAAGAAAGCATACAATGTTATAAACTTTTTATCTTACTCTATTGAAATTATTAGACACTGGCAAAAGTGTCTCCCATATCGTTATTATGCTTTACCTTTTGTAAACATCTTTTTATAAAAATAATAGACTGTGTATCTCTCTATACGCTAAATATGTGTAATGAAAAATATATAATTCATTTATGTATATTTACACACATTTAATTATGTGAATAATTATTCATAAATTTTGGATGCAAACCAAATTCTATCCGATCATTTTTAAATTTTATTACATTTCTATAACTTTATGTGTCATTAATTTACTTGTAAAAATGGCGTGCATTGCACTAAGAAACGTCGAAATTTTTCAATATGAGAACTATTGAAATAATTACTAATTACTTTTATCTTACCTTTGATAAAATGATAGATTTAGCTTTGAGACGTGATCTTTATATCTCAAAGTTCAAAGTAAGATAAGATCCAATTATACAGAAATGTAATATTTCCAATAAGGTGAAAAATGTTTGTTGCCGATTTGCATAATCAGAAGAAGAATGCGAATTTATATAAACGATTGTAGAATTTTACACATTATTATACGAGCATCGTGTTAGTCTAGAGTGACCATAGTAACCATCATCACGTAGTTGGTCTTTATAAAATGCATTGTTTGAGCGAGAGGCATAATGATAAATGTGGAATAGCACTGTTATTTATAATATATACACATTTATTCCGTACAGCAATATGAAGGAATGCTAGGCTTTCCTATCTTGTTCTCGAAAATTTCATAATAATTTACGGTGAATCTTGGACAGATTGCTTGTTCCATATGTTGGAGCTAGGTCAAAACTATGATAAAAGAAATGGAATGTAGAAGAATGATTGGGCACTTATCAATTCGCCCATCTGGCTTTTCGAATCTATAATAAGATATCGCTATAAAATTATAGTGCTAATATGAGCGTCGTTTTTTAAAATGAATATTATTAGCACGAAAGATGATCTTTTTTAAATCTGAAAAATAAATGGTTACGACACGGCCGATCGATGATAGCATTGCTTTGCGACAAATGTTCATTGTAATATGTAACTCATCTTATAAAAATAGTGTCTTCACGCCTTTGTGATCGTATGATCTTTTTATTATATATACTGAAAAACAGAGCAATTCATATTCAACACGTATTGGCGCATATTGCTACGCGAGAGTTGTACTGCCCTATATGCTTCTCGTAACGAGATTTTATCGAGCGATACTGGCTTTGGCATATCGCGAGATTGTTTCTTTTCATATTCGACGCAATGGGAAGGATATTGTAACGCTGTATATAAAACTTGTAAGTACAAAAACTCGAGTTAGAGCGTATTAATGAGTACCGCGATATGTGACGAGAGATTCTTTACGCAGCAAGAATATATATAAATATATATACATATACATATATGACGTATGACTGTTCCCGTGAAAATTGTCTATGTAATGATAAAGAAATAAACTTTCTATATAACACTTGTTTTGTTTCTCTTTTTCATTATGTTATTTCTCTTCCTATTATGGAGTAATGTCAAAAATAAATTGTAAGTTTGAATGTTCTTTTTAGTTGTTATATTTCCTATACTCAAAATGAGTGGAGCATGTTCGGATTTTGAAGAGAAAAAGAACAGAAAAAATGATAGAAATATATGAAGCTAGAACGAAGTTAAAAATACTTTAATTGTATTAATTCAATTACTGATCAAGATATTTTATCTTTTTTCGGGGATGGTTCTGCGTTTTTATTTGGCTCATTTATACCTTTTCTTTTCCCGGTTTTTTTCATTGTTAGGGATTGACCTTTGTTGATGCAAGGTACATTATCAGTGCTTTCTGTTATAATATTCGTTTTTGATTCCGTGGCATCTTCCTTCTTCGAAACATTTCCACAATCTCCAGGCGCTTGATATCTAACGAAATGTAGTTTTATATATGTAGTTTTTTTTTCTACCATATACACACAACTGTAATCGCGAAGAGAACAAAAGACTTTCAGAATAATTTTAATTATTTGTAATTTTAATTATAATTATTAGTAATTCATTATAATGATAAAAATATTCTACAAACGATATTTTCATTTTCATTAAATGAATCTCACTCAGGTTTTACTATCTTTAGCTAATAAACTTTTAATTAATAAAAAGTATTTAAATTTATTTAAGTATTTACAACAATATTTTATGAAATTAAACTTTCGTTCATTTACAATTTATTAGCGTCAAAGTATATAACAAATATAAGAATATAATTTATATATCACAAAATTATACCTTTTAAAATATATAAAAATTACCGATTTTTTAGCTAATTAAATTATAATAAATATTATGTATAATTTTTCGATGGAGGATAAGATGAGTTTCAGTTAATAAATCTTACCCTAGTTCAGTCGGATCCTTAATATCCTTAGTTAGTAAAATATGGATTTCCGGTAATCGAGCTTCGGTAGTTATGTCCTTCTTCGATTTTTCCGAACTAAAATCAGATAGCAATTAAACCATGATTGTACTCATTGACATCTCTCTTGGTAAACTTACCTGACATAACATAACTTTGTCACTTGATGAAGGCCTTCGTGTTTCCTCTTAAAGATTTCAGCACAAGAAATGACTTTCGTAATGCCATGTCCGATTCCAGTCCAGACGATGCTGTTATAACTGGGAAATTCCTTCAATGCGTAACCAAGAACATTTCTGATTTTTGTACCGCTCTTCACCTTTCAGTAGAAATATAATTTATAAATTAAAATTAAAAGATTGAATAATATTCCGTAAATCTGAAAGATTTCAAAGACTCACGTGCATCCAGAGAAAATTTTCTGGTAAATTATCTATTGGCACTTTTGTACCTGTCGACTCTTCGGTTTCTTTCGTTGTCGATTTTTTCTGCTGTAGCTTCTTCTTCAATTTCGATCTTCCCATCTAAAATTTATAGAATACATATATAAAGATCATCTTTTTAGATAACTTTAGTTAGATAGTGTTATATTTTTTACCATACTAAACGATTCTACTTCATTTATAACTTATTGCAAGATAATTAATTGCAAAGGACGAGTCTTTGTAAATGACTGAATTATATTCATCGATTTAATTTTATTTACAATAACTTAATGCCATTAAGCTTCATATCTTCAAAGAATTTTATAATTGAACTTTTAATTATTATTATAATATTTAATACCAAAGAATAAAAAAAAGCGTGGAAAATACCATCCGTTTAATTACAAAATAATAAAAGCAGCATACATAAAATTTTTTATTTAAAACATCACGATGATGCAATAACGAAAGCATCATTTTGACTTAAAATAGATTTTGGTCCCTTACGAAGGCGGGGGGTTTTCTTTTTGTCAATAAGGTCAATATAATGTTAGAGGGTGTAATTTCAGAAATAGTTGGGCTGTTCTGGAAATCGAAGCAAGCAGCGGCGGTGTTTAGACACCACGTCTCTCTCTGCCAGTAGGTCATGGGTTCAGTCACAAGCATCGTCGTTTCGTTGGCGTGCCATTCGATGGAACCATTCATGGAACTTGGAACGACCTTGTATAGTCGTACGCAGAAATATTCGTCGATTGTGACGTTTATCTGGGGCTCTCACGCACGCAAGGGTGAAGATACAGATCGACGAACGTTCGAAGATGTCTTCAGAACATATTTCATAATTCATATTTAATAATTTTAATTGAAAAAACATACTGTGTATGTCTGTATTGAGATGGATATATAATTATACAATATAATATATCCAATGTGTGCATCCATAATTATTTAATATTGATTATTAAATTAAATAGAGCAAGTAATATATTTACCATAAAATTGCTACTTATTTGTAAAAATAATGTATTTCTACTATTGAGTTAAATATCTGCCATAAGTAGAACAAAATAAGATGTAAAATCTGTACTTATTAATCATTAAATATTCAAAGGAGATGTTCTCCAAGTAATATCGCAATTACCAAAATTAATTACGGGTATATTTTATGTAATATAAATTAGATTACATATTAATACGGAAATAAAAACAATTTAAAATTGTAAAATAATATATTATCCTAAACTTCATTTAATGTGGAAGAGTTAAAAATACATTTGAATTCTATATAAAAATTATTACTTCACTGGCAGTGCGGTAATAGAAAATTAAAACGATTTAAAATGATATTATCAATTTCTGTTGTATCAGACCTTTCAATATTGTTATCCTCTGCTTCATATCTCAATATTGCTTGGATACGATCCGCGTCAATTAATACCAAAGTAGGATGCGTCGAAAGTCTTGGCTTCAAGGTATATGTATGTATTTGAGATATATATGTGTGTGTATATATATATATATATTTCACTGGAATTCCATAGCGTACCGTAATGGAAAAAGCATCCTTTCCAACGCCGAAGACGGAGAACGAGAAGAGGAAGAGATCGTCGGCTGCGGATACCGGATGGAAAGTCCCATCAATATTTTCCAATCAACATTCGATTGCCGTGGCGATATACGCGAAGGAGCGGCCTCGTTCCCGCGAAGGAAACTACGGGGCAAAGAAGGGGGGGAGGGTGGCAG